>APFE031572802.1:112602-173360 GCA_000404065.3 Pinus taeda
GGTACGCCCATAGCGCTGAAAATAACATGTTATGCCAATTCGACCGATGAATACCGATAATTCGTCAGATCATGACAACTAGAACTTTATTGATTGACTCAACCAGACCGTTGGCTTGTGGATAATAAGGAATAGAGCTATCGTGGCGCAAACCAAGCTGGTTTGTAAGTTCGGTCATCATGACGTTTCGAAAATGGCGTCCATGGTCAGTAATGATTGCCTGTGGGACACCAAACCTAGCGATAATATGATTGAAAACAAAAATCGTTGTTGTTTTACCATTTTCCTCAAATGTAGGCATCGCCTCGGCCCATTTAGTAAAATAATCAACCGCGAGGATGATATACGCATGCCCCCCGGCCGAGTGAGGGTTACAAGTTATGAAGTCGATACCCCATTTGGCGAAAGGACCGACGATAATTATAGGGTGGAGAGGAGCAGGTGGTGCCCGCATCTTTCGATCAAATACCTAACAATTGTGGCATTTTTGGACTGCAATAATACAATCTTTGAATAAAGATGGCCAGAAGTAGCCAGCGCGCAATATATTTTGGGCAGTGGCATACCTAGACATATAACCGCCACACGCTCCAGAGTGACAGTCATTCAGAACCCTTTCAGACTCTTCATGAATTAAACAACGTTGAAAAACCAAATCGGCCCCACGGCGATCAAGAGTATCTCCAATAATTTTAAACTGTTGGGACTGAAATCAAATTTTTCGACGCTCTGACTTGGAAATTTCAGGCCGAAAGGATTGGGTCTGGAGATAAACTCTTGCAGGATAATGATCCATTTAGAGTACTTGCCCCCTAGTAATTGTTTTGTCAAAATATAAATCATGGGGTTGCAATCAGAGATCACAGTAGTTTTGCGAAGTAGAATGTAGTGACGAAAACGCTAGACAGGCTTGAACCAGCTGCCAGGGCCCAATTCTCCACATTGTGAATCATTTTAACTCGGTTGTATTTAGGGTCTGACTAAGCATAATATATTACATGTTCTCTTCCGAAATTCATCTTCCTGGACTAGCCCATTCAATAGGGAATGCAAAGCTGTGAGTAATAAGAAATAATCCTGATTGTAATTGGGAGGATACAACAATGGGCAATGGGTCAACGCGCTGTTTAGTGTATCAAAAAGACTACTGAGCAATCTCGTCCCAAAAGAATTGAACGTTCTGTTTTAACAACCGGGTAAAACCCTTAGTGACCTTGGCGTAGTTTGGAATGAATCGGCGTAGAAAGTTTGCTTTCCCTTGCAAACTTTGGAGTTGGCGTAAACTCGAAGGAGGAGGCAATTTGATGATTGCTTCGACTTTCGAGGGATCGACGCTAATGCCAGATTTGGAAACAACAAATCCCAGCAATCGACCCGCTTCTATACAGAACACACACTTGTGCGGATTTAAACGAATACAATAATGCCTACACCTCGTGAATATTGCTCGTAAATGAACAAGGTGATCAGCTCGATGTAAGGAATGAGTTGGCAAATCATCTAGATATGGTTGCACAATGTGTTTGATGTCATGAAATGCATAAGACATCGCCCATTGGAAATTGGCTCCGGCATTCTTGAGTCCAAAAGGTAATTTACAATAAGCAAATGTTTGCCACGAACAAATGAATGTCGTTTTTGGTTGGTCGGTAGGTAGAATATTGATTTGATTATAGCCCGAAAAACTATCCATAAAGGAAAACATTTCTCTTCCATCACAATCATCAATTATTTGATCGATATAGGGCATTGGATAATTGTCCTTGGGACAAGCTCAATTTATATCCCTATAATCAATACAGATTCTTATTGTTCCCTGATTTTTGTTAACCGGGACGATTTTCGATACCCAATCCGTTAACGGGATTGGATAAATGAAACTTGCTTTCAACAACTTTTCAACTTTTGCTTTAATCGCATCTGCTTTTCAAGGGTGGATCTGATGCAACCATTGCCGGATGGGTTTAGCGTCCGGGTAGGTCTTGATTTCATGGACAACAATAGCGGGATCAATTCCTGGAATTTCCTCGTATGACCAGGCAAACACGTCACGGAATTCTTGGAATAGGGCCTTGTAAGTTTGAATTTCGTCATCTGTACATGAGGCACCTATATGAATGTTCTCAAAAATTCTGGGCTTCACCGAAATGTCAATGGGAATAGTGCGATAAATATTCCCTAAATTCAGCTCTAAATCAGGATGTTTCGTTGGAATCTGAGCGTCTTTGACATGTTCAGTGGTAAAGATGGATGAGAAATCATTTTCGAAATGATCATCCTCAGGTGAGAATGAAGATCTGTGATGAAGATCTTCCCATGGTAAATCGTCTACACATAGGATTTCACGAAGGCGTTCGTCAGATGAGACAACTTCGGGAAATGTTATTAACTCTGAAGGTGATGCGAAAAATGAGTCTCATGGACCACATTCATTTGGTCTATTCTAGTTGAAAGCGGGTCGGTGAAAGGCACTACGGCTTCATAAGCATCTTCATATGGACTCAAAGGCATAGCATTACCAAATGAGTCTATCTCAGATTTGGAAGGGACAATCCAAGGATCGTCGTAAATAATGGTGTCTGACGTAATCATATGAATAGATGCGAAGGAAGGCGATACATTGATTGGAGGAAAAGGAAAAGTTCTCAGTAAACCAGAATCTTTAACTAAACCTACGCCAACGTCCCTATAAGGGATGGTCGTTTTACCGACATGCTGAATACTCGCCGAAGAGGCATGGTCGGACGCAAAGTAAGCCAGCTGGTCTATTGTCACGATCTTGCCATTATGTGGAAACTTTATGACTTTGAAGACCGATGAAACGATCGCCATCATAGCATACGACTAACTTCGACCCAAAAGAAGCTTGTAGTCTAGAGGGGCATCAACCACCTCCACATCTAGACTAACAGTTTTTCCTTCTACCTCTATAGGAAAATCCTATAAAATACCAAATGGACGGAACCCATGGCCATCAAAGGCCTTAAGGATGGTGGGGAATTGGTTCAATGAAGGAGAACCAAGCGATCTCCAACCTTGAATCGACATAATACACGTAGAAGCTCCCTCACAGGTCTGTTTTTGACTATCACTGGAATCTGGAAAGCCATTTGATGAGGTAGGCGTGGTTTACTATTTTCTAGATCAAAGACTATTAGGTTCAGATCCTGAAGATCAACAGCTCCGATAGCCGACAATAGTAATTTCCTTTGTGCTGGGCATGATTGCAGCACTTCCAAAGCCGACATCGCTGAGGGTGAAACAACTATATCCTCAACAATGTTAATTTTGAGCTGCTCTCGCATGTGGGATTGAAAGAAGACTTTCGAAGTATTAACCTTGGCGGGCAGCTTGATTACTAGTTGGGTTTAGTTCTCGATCTGTAGTGGATCGGAACCAGGAGCTGAGGTTGATGGGTTAGAGTGAGAAGATTCTACTTCCTTACCATCAACAGGATTCTTACTACCGTAATCTTGTGACCGAGTCGTAATCCTCACATGAGACATCATCAAAATGGGTGCCTCATCGGTACTTGAGGAAGAACCTATCATTTTAGTCTCCTAATTTGGAAAGGGATCTTTCAAAACAGCAGGAGTCTCAGAACCTTTGACTATTTTCACAACCTCAGCCCAATGTGGGAAATCCCTGGTATAATGATCTTCTTCACATATGAGACAAGGATACTTAGGTTTGCGCTTTTCATCATTGGTTTCTAACCTTTCTGATTTCTCCTTAGGAGCTTTGTCTGCTTTATTTTTCTTCTTTACCTTCTTCTTTCCACCGTTTTTTTATTTGACCGTAGATGTCTCTACGGCGTGAATATCGGCAGAAAGTTGAGGAGAAGACTCACCTATCAGGGAATCAGGTAGGGTGATTATGGGAGAAGAATTCTTTGAAGATTTCTTCTTACTTTTGGTGTTTACCATACCGATCATACCATCAGCGGCATGAGATCCCGAAGGTGGAGCAGCGTTTTGATTTGAACATGGAAGATCAGGGATCTTCTCGTGTAAAGTACCAGACTGAGTATAAACCAAGTCAAGGTACTGCTCTTGAGCAATTACTTGCTCGTCAGTAACTGCACCAGCCTTAGCTACATCTTTAGTAATCTTCGGTAACAATGATTTAACAGACCATTCAGCTAAGATTTGGTCCGGAATAAAAACCTTCACTAACCTTCGTCAATGTCTCCACTCATGAATATGATCAGAAATATAGGTGGACGTTGATTGTTTTAGTGAAGTTAATAATTCTGTGCCGTTATCATACCTGACCGACAACTGAAAATGAGTTAAGAAAGATGTGGCTAACTGGCTAAAGTTGTAAAAAGAGGCCCGTGGTAACTCAATGTACCACTTGGCCGCGAGACCATTGAGTGTACGCTGAAAAAGATGTAAGTGGATCAAATCATTCGAGATAGAATTTGATGCACACCAGAGGTGGTAAGTCATCACGTGATTTGAAGGGTCCTCTCTAGACTTACCTTCGAACTTGGGTATGTCGCTGGGCAACTTATTCGGCATTGACGGCCAATATGGATGATAACTTATTGGATCATTTGTAAGACGTGTCAAGTCTGGTAAATCCAAAGTTGCGATAAAAGGCAATTACCGATTAGGATCTCGAAAACATGGGGTCACTAAACCAGCTCCAAGAGGAGGATATCCAGGATAACTTGGAATGGGAATTGCATTAGGGATATTGTATCCTCCTGGAAAACCAGGATTAACCGGACAATACTGGGGTTGCTGAGGTTGTTGATAAGTATACCCAGGATACGGTTGATACTGCTAAGTTGGTTGTTGAGCAGCAGGACCATATTGAGGTTGGTACTGTCCCTAGTACGTAGGTTGGATAAATTGAGGTTGAGATGTAACAATCATACTTCCAATAGGCATCTGGACCGAAGTCTGGACCATAGGTCCAGACTGAGGCACAGAGGTCTGAGGAACAGAGACAGGAACAAAAGAAACCAGAATTGCTGATACTCCAGAAGAAGTTGGGGTGGATGAAGAAAATGTTGTAGTAGCCGCAACAGACGTTCGAGGAGGAGTACTAGAAGTACTAGGCCCAGTCTGAGAGACTACAAAATATGCAGAAGACGAAGCCATAGACTGGACGGGTTGCTGAGATGGACCAGCGGCCTGTCCAGGCTGGGAAGACAACTGCATGTTTGGTTGCAACATCTGCGGACTCTGTGAAGGATCCCACACCAAATTCGTTCCAGGGTATTGACCTTGAGGATATGGAGATCCATAACCGGGTTGAGGGTGAGATTGATAATATGGTTGACCTGAAGGCGGTTGATACTGGCCTTGGGGTTGATAACCCTGGGGCACATACTGATACTAGGGTTACTGCCCTTGAGGTACGTAAGAATATTGACTCTGGGGTTGATATTGATATGGAGGTTGACCTTGGGGTACGTAGGAATACTGGGGTTGACCCTAGGGCACATATTGGGCCTGGGGTTGACCTTGAGGAAGGTATTGTCCCGTAGGGACATACTGTCCTTGAGGTTTCCCCCAGGCCCAAATTGAGTACCCTGAGGTTGTCCCATAGGCAGATAAGGAGTACCCTGAGGTTGCCCCCCAGGCGCGTATGGAGTACCTTGAGGCTGCCCCCCAGGTGGTAACTAACTGCCTTGAGGCTGACCTAACATCATCAAAATTTCCTCTGCACTTAACTAACTATTACCACTACTTCCAGCTAATATCTTCTGCTCGAAGTGACGAGGATATGCTCCTGAAAAATTACCAGAAATGGACTGATACCCAACAGGAACAGACGGACCACCGTATAAATAGGCTTCCGGAGATAACAGACTCGACATATATGCAGGAAGAGTAAAACCTCTAGGTGGAAAAGGAAAACGAGGTGGAGAAAAACTGACTAAGTTGTCCAAAAAATTGGTCAACGAAAGATACCAAGTAGTAGATCGAGGAGGACTGTAAAATATAGACTCACGCTCTTTTAGATCGAGAGCAGGTAGATCTTCTTCAAGATAAGAAGTGCCTAGATCTTCTTCTGGGGCAAGTTCTTCAATAGAAATCAACCAGAAGGGAGATTTTCGGTGATAACTCTTTCTACCTTAGGTGAACCAGGAACACTAGAAGATGGAGTAACAGGTTCAGATATTTGAGGTTCTTCACCTATATCACCGGCAGATGTAACACTACTAGTAAGTTCGGAAACCTCAACAACTTCATGATCGTAGCCTATTTCTAGACTTTGGTAATCCGGGTGGACTACCAATGAAGACTCTCCTTCTTGAGGTGGAATTATTCTACTGCCACCATGAGTTACAAGAGTTTTTAATCCTTTGTAATAAGGTCGGTCCTCTTCAGGAGGTGCACCCCGTGCTCTACGGGCTCACCTCAATATATCAGCCAAACTAACAACTTCAGGAGACTCGCCCCGAAGTCTACGGGAGCGTCTCGATGATTCAGCCACCGCTAAAAACTTTTAACTACTACACACGAAAACAAAGTAAAATCTCAAGAAAAACACCTAAAGTCGCTAAAGAACCAATCAATTTTGAAACACACGCCTAAAGAATCTAGGGCGTTAAACCAAACACAAATAGTAGCTTCCAGACCAAAAACACTAGTTTGTGATGAAATCCAACCTCATAGGATTCAGTACAGAAAAAGCGGGTGGAACAGTTACCCCGGTAACCTGCTTAATGAATAGACTGGATCAAGTTCCTCCACTTTAACCGTCTCGAGTGAAGTAAACCCCCAGAAAATCCAAGTGAGTCTAGCCAATTTCTGCTCCAGGTATAGTGGGATCTTCCCGCCACCGTCACCTTGGGTAGAATCCTAAGATTATGGCCACTAAGTTTACCAACAGCAAAAATACACCTGGGGGAACAGTCTACACTCCGACAGCACGCAAGGGCAGAGTAACAAGCTCAATCCCCTTACCGGCTCCTTGACAATGGTCAATCCAAGGTTTACCGATAAGTGATCCCCTGGCTCCTCAACAATAATCTGAGTTTTACCGTTTGTAATACGTGCGTGTCTGGCGTCGTTCCCAACGAGGGAGGATTGATCCCCTCACTGGTTCGGACACGAGCTCGTGCTTCTCCTTTAAGAGGAGCTTTCCCAGAGTATAAATGCAACAGGTGGATTTATCCTATCACAAGATAAGCTACTTGTTTGGTTTTGTAGTCTTGGAGAGTTAATTACTCTCCTACTCCAAGACACTAGCCTGATCTATATTGGTGCTTCAGAGCCCTAGTAAAAGAAAAATTGCTAAGTTGATTTTACTTTAAGAGTTAATTTTATGGCTTTTCTTTAAGACAAAGGTAGTGGAGATGAAACTGATGGTGTGTAGACTCGACTCAAATCCACTAAAAAGATGCACCTAGGATGATTTACACTATTTTTCTTTTTCAATGAATTCCCTAGCTAAGAGAGTTGGAGAATGCAAACCTTTGATAAAAGCAACTTTCTTAATAGACAATCAAAGAAACAATCTCTTTATCTTTTCCAAGCATACAACACATGACCACTCATTACTTTGCACGAAAATTCCTTTCTCTTTCAAAAACTTCAAACGCTACTTAAAACAAACTTTGCAAAGGGGATGTTTTTGTATTTTTCCTATTTAACAAAGCATATAAAACTATTTTAACAAAAGCAATTTCAAAATTTATGAAAATCTATGGAAAACTCACTCAAAAGGAAATCAAAAGGAAATTTACCTAAAAGCAAATCTAAAGAGGCAAAAGCCTACTAAGATGATTCCAGGTTGTTTTACTTGGTAACAATCAAACCAAGGACCAGTTCATGCAGAATCATAAACCAGTCAAAAACAAAAATAAAACTCTTTTGTTCTTTTCTTAAGAATGAAATTCACAACTTCAATCAACAAGATTCTTCAAAATTCCGCAAAGAGACAACACAAAGGTAGGTTGCTCACATAGGAAGACTTTATGACAGGTCCAACTCCTAAGAAGACTGACAAAACCAGAGAGATCCAAGGTTTCACAACTTCTAAAGTCAAAGTCACTACAGGACCGATGCAAAAATCAAACCCTAGGGCTAGAACTTCTATGAATTTCACTAAAACTCTTGACGCTAACGAAACAAGTTCAGGTGAAGATTTTTGACAGATAACCAGTGGATCTGGGCAGTAAAAACTAATTAAAGACAAAATCTAAGAGGAAAAATGGAAAAAATGGAAATTTCTCAATTTTTGACAGGGTACGCAGGCAGCCTGTTTGCACAGGTGCGTGCACGCTCTGTGTACAAAGCTGCAGTGCGTACAGGTACGCACTGTGCTCAACTCAGAGGGTGCGTACTACTAAAAAATCAAGAAAAACTAAAATCTAACTTAACTCTAAGCTAGCCCACCCAAATACACAGTCAAACAGCCAAAAACCAAAAAAGAAATGACTCTTTTCAGATCAAAGTGTCACACAAAGGAAAAATCAATCACATTAATGGATTCCCCAGTGGAGTCGCCAATTTGTCATGTAGAAAGAGTTAATCTTGCGGACAAAACCAACCTCCCTAGAAGCCTAAGACTTTCTAGTGACAAACAAGATAATTAAGAGCAATCCTTCTCTAAACATGCATTATCATGCGAGAAACCAAGTGTTTTCGATCCTACATGAAGTCCAACACTATTGTAGTAGTCTAGCCTCGTCGATCTAGATGAGCTCGTCCTTCACTTCGAAACCTGCAAACACTAACAATCAAACGATTACATAACACCTGAATATCTCATAAAACAAAACATATTCAACATATAGACCAAGGAGTATATGAAACAATTCATTAACAACAAATCATTGAGAAGAATGGACTTATTTGTATTAAGGAAACAAAAAAGAAACCATTACAACCTGAGCCTTGGTGTTGTGCAAGTTCCTCCCAGGGTCCAGCAAGAGTTTTCGTCTACTTTGACAAGCTCACCCACTTCCAAATGAAACAAGAAAGGATGGTAATCTCTCCTCACAAGCTTCTACAAGGAAGTCCTAATTCCAGCAGCATCTACCCTTTGGAATGTTCAGCTTTCAACTTCCCCTCCTCTGGCCCAATGCCTGTATTATAGTGTTCTAGAGGAAGTTATTCAGTTCCAACATCAATGGGATACTCCCTCTTTTGGATGGGGTAGCTCCTCTCTTGATGGGATAAGTTCCTCTATCATAGGGATGCATGAACCATCTGGAGGCACTCAATACACGTCAAACACTCTTCTAGAAGGCTCTAGAAGTGACCACAAGTAACTTTTTTAAGATGGAACTCGTGCCTTTTGACCTTTATAGGGGTACGCACCCATCCCTTGACTTACAGAGTGTACGAGTACACAGGTACAATGAGTTTGGGATGCGTACACGCAGGAAAGGTAGAGAGAACCTGCGTACCCAGAGATAACCATGTTTTTTAGTGACTTTCTCTCTTTTTTGAAGTTTGACATGAAGAGCAGAGGTATAAGGCTTGACAAGGAGGATAATATAACTATTGATTGAGCCATATTAACCGCAGATAGTCATAGTGACAAAATTCAGTGTAACACATGGAAAACACAGTAAAACCCTTAACCTGATCGAATAAATAATATACCCTAGCTAATGGGTTCTTTTTCTTAATATTTAAGTTATTTAGTTCTTGATAGCCAATGCAAGGTATTAAGGTGCCATATTTCTTTTTGATAATCAGTATAGGGGCTCCCCAAGGTGATATGCTTGGGTGAATGTATTTATTATAAGATAGTTCATGGAATTGCATCTTTAATTCAATTAATTCTAGTATATGCATATGATAAGGTGACTTAGATACTTGGGTCGCTCTTGGAATTAATTCAATCATAAAATCAATATCTACTTTAGGGGGAAACCTAGGAATCTCTTTTAGAAACAAATCAACAAAGTTTTGGAAAATTGCCTGATTTTCTAAGGTTGTTGTCTTTTCCTTAGAATTAGTTTATCCCACTTGCACAACATAAATTTGAAAACACTTCCTAATGCAGATTCCTTGGTATGAATATGTGATTGGACTTGATCTCAAGGGTCTTATTATCCCTTAGACTTCTTGTTTAACACCTTATTCATTAATAAAACATATAATTTTATCCTTACATTTTACATATCCCATATTTCGCACAGTTAGAGCTCCATAGAAAGAATAATAAATAATAATAATAATAATAATAACATATTATTTCTTATATTGCTAATAGTTAGACTTAATTATTTAATATGAGTGTAATAAAGCTAGTTACTAGTTTTGTGGTTAAGTTAAACTTACTTTTAGCTTTCGCCAATATAGAGTGACTTGTATAGCACCTATGATATTTGTCATTGCATAGAGACCTAAATGAATGGAACATTATTAATTTATGGTAGTCTTAGGTTGAAATAATGAAGATTTTGTAGTTATGCAGAAGCTTATATTAAAAACGATGTGCAAAATTTATTTGTGCCAAGTTTCTTGCGCAAAAGTTACACCATACAATGAACTTCCATGCAACATCATTCTTCACCATGACCACATAAATCTTGAGTGGGCCAGCATTCTCCTCCTTCTCAACTCGAGCCAAAATTTAATGAAGCCAAGGACACTTCTCATATCGAAAATGCACACTAATTTACACAACTACTAGTTTTTTCTTTTTTTCCCTTCCTAATAAGACCAATCAGTTTAGAATGGCTTCTACAACCAAGTAGTGAATAATGCCAATCCTTCTTCGAATTTTTGAGTTGTCACTAAATTCGAAAACTACAATTAATTTTCATGCATCACATTTATTAGTAATGTTATAAATCGGCATACATATCCCATCTTTTGTATTGTCAAATCTCTGCAGAAAGAATAATAATAATAATAATAATAATAGATTACACTTAATTTATATGCACACCCCATCCTCCTAGAAAAACCACATCCTAATTTTGTCCCTACTGAATAAATTTTTTAATATGAAGGTCCACATATTAAAAGCTCCACACAATGAAATGTCTTGTTCACAGGCAATAACACACTGTCAATGCACTCGTGTAATTCAAAACACTATGAATAAACTCCATATTTCATTTTGCAATGCTCAAGAGTAAACCAATTTTCATAAGTAATATGCTTATATACATGTACAGATTACTTACTTAAAGAAAATAATTAATTCTTATTGAAGATAGAAACATGTTTTATTATACAATTTTTTCCTTGTGTGATACACATATTAAAGCTTATATTGTAAGTAGTAGAAGTTAGAGTAACCATTGAAAATAGACAAAATTACAATATTGTGTTATGCACCACCTGTACACCCACACAAACACATAGTAAAGACCCTGCACAATGAAAATTAACAAATTTAATTATTTTCTTCTCCTATAAATTCATTGTCCTCTATAGAGATTGATGCAGGAGCATCCGAACTTAGTCAGCAATGTGAAAAATTGTTCACATGTTGTGGCTAAAAGAGGTTGAAAGTCATTTACCTAGTTGGTAAAAAGTAGTTTTTACTGAGAGGATTAGATCTCTCAAGAAATTAGTTATCATTCATTACTGTAATAATTTAGACACTATCTTATTTTATATTCAGAGATAGAGATTGTTAGCAAGAGCTAGGATTTAGAAGAATATTGTTACATATATTAAAAATAGAGATTTGTTGTTAGATATGGTTAGAGTGTTTATCGATTGATAAAAGGAAGGAAATGGTAATGAGTGAGAAGTTAAGTGGAGCGAGAGATAGAGCGAGTGTTTGGAATGCATTTTTTTGCAGACATTGGTCTTTTCCCCTATATAATCTGGCCTAAGGCCGAGACTCTATATTGTTATTGTGAATAAAACAGTATTGTGTGCATCATTTTATAACTAACTCTTGGAGGCCTTGAATGCTTGGTTTTCCTTTGAATTTAGATAATATTGATGTTGGCCTGTATTTTTCATATGTTTTAATGGAGATTTGGTGTGAAGGGATCGATTAGTGAGTGCATTCCATCGTTATGGTTTCGCAAGCAGAAAAACCCAAATACACTAATTATCAGGCTCAAAATACGTTTAAACAGAGAATTCAGACTTCAAATCCTCTAGACGGTGGTTTTGAATGCCCATCGGGTCCGTAGAATCCAAACCACATCACCCTTGTGTATTCCCTTGTCACATCGCCAAAAGCCATTTACACTGGAAAATCACACTAAACACTTAGCTGATTCATTGAAGCAGACTTGAAATAACATAAATCGTGCTTTTGGACCTTATTGGGTCCAATATATAATCGTATCGTTGCAAAGGAAGGGAATCGGCTTATAATTGTTGAATTCCGATAGCGCAGCATACCCGAACCCAAACTAATATAGGGGCGATTGGATAGCTTGTCGGATCCGTAAGGCTATTGCATCAGAGATTTAGTGGGGAGGTAGATATATATTAAAGAGGCCATTGCCAATCACCGATAGCGATAGCGATATCGCATCGAACCTCCATAATGTGATAGTTGGGAGCCAGTGGAACCTCGATTGCCAATACTGTGTTTGGATCCTAGTCGTCCAATTAGTCAGATCTAGATCCATAGCACTAATGCATATAATTGGTTGAAAAGGCATTAAAGCGCAATTTTAACATTATTGAAGGATTTTGGGTGCCGAAAGGGAAAAACCTCGTTTTTAAGATTTTTTAAAGGATTTTTGGTTCCAATAGGGAAGAAGCCTATATTTTGTGTAAAAGGGGTGTTCAGTGGGCTGATTGTTGGGTTTTACAAATCCATTTGTGGGTTTTATTAAACCGTTGTTTCCACTGCACCATTTTTCGTATCAGAGCAGAAGAAAGAGTTGTTTGCAGCAAAGATGCCACCAAGGAGACGAATTGGTCAAGGAAGACTAGATCCAAATACAATTTTATTGGAGGAGGTGTAGAGTCTACGTGCACGAATGGAGACAATTGAGACTGCTCAAAGAAGAACGCCTGATGAAGGAGCTGAGAGCTCTTCATAAGAATTTTCTGATAAGGTGGAGGAAGCAGAGGAAGAGAATGAGACTACCAAGGTCATCAAGATGTTGGAAGAAGTAGGAGGAAAACCCAAGGTGAACATCCCTATGTATGAAGGGAGTCTAAATGCACAGGAGCTTATGGATTGGATCAAATCCATAGACTAGTACTTTGAATATGAAGAGGCTGAGGAGAAGAAGATGGTGAAGTTTGTAGTCACTAGATTGAAGGGTCATGCAGCCATCTAGTGGGATGAGGTACAGACCTCAAGAACGAGGAAAGGGAAATCAAAGATCAAGTGGTGGGACAAAATGGTAAGTAAAATGAAAGCCAAGTTTCTGCCTAAATACTATCATTTGAATCCTTTTAAGGAATTGCAAAATCTAGAGCAGAAAGCAATGTCTGTTAAGGAGTATACAAAAGAATTTTATAGGCTGAGTATTAGAGCAGGGCATGTAGAGGATGATGTGGAAAAGATAGCTAGATATATAAATGGGTTAAGGTATCAGATACAAGATTAGATTAGCTTGTTAAGTCTGAAAACTATTGAGGATGCATATCAAGCAAGTTTCAAGGCAGAAGAGAAGATCTTGAGGAAGCAGAGTCAAAGGAATAGAGGAAAAAGCTCAGCAAGAGGTAGAGGAGCTACCAGATCAAGAGGAAAACAACATCAACATGAAGCAGGAAGCTCAAGTAGCAGACCACCATAGAGGGGTGAAGCTAACAGAGGAAGATTTGTGCCCAGAGGGAGAGGGCAAGGAAGAGATGTTCGATGTTATACATGTGGAGAGTGGGGACATATGTCATTGGACTATCCTCATAATAAACCAAGAAATCATAGGAATTCAAATGTCATTGAGGCAAAGCCAGAACCAACTCGGCTTGTGGAAAAGGAAGAATTTGCTGAAGAAGGTGAATCACTGTTATTGAGAAGAACTTTGCTGAGAGTAGAGAAGAGACTGGAGAGCCTACGTAGAGGAAGAACTTGTTCAGAACCACTTGCAAATCAAAAGGTAAGTGTTGTAAGGTAATAATTGATAGTGGAAGCACTGACAATCTTGTGTCCACAGAGATAGTGGATAAGCTTGGGTTAGCGAAGATAATACATCCTGCACCCTACAGAATGTCTTGGTTACAAAAGGGGCATCAAGTCATTGTGATAGAACAACGCAATGTTGAGATAGAAATTGGTACATATAAAGATGTGATTTTATGCGATGTAATGCCCATCGATGTATGTCATATATTATTGGTGAGTCCGTGGAAGTTTGATTGGAAAGTAGTCCATGATGAGAGGAGAATCACCTATACCATAGAGAAGGATGGAACTAAGAACATGTTTTTGCCATTGAAGAATGATTATGATAAAGGAATGCCTAGAAATAGTATTATGTTGATAAGTGGGAAAGAATTGCTACAGGATGTAGTGAAAAGTGAGGAGTTACATTTTGCTATCATAGGAAGGCCAAAGGTAATCTTAACCTCCACAAATTTAGATGATCTACCTAAATAAGTTAAAGTTTTTTTAGATGAATTTGTTGATATCATTGTGGATGAATTATCGAATGCCTTACCACTGATTAGAAGTATTAGTCATCACATTGACTTAATACGAAGAGCAAGCTTGCCAAATAAAGCTACATATAGACTAACTCCTCAAGAAAATGCAAAAGTTGGAAGGCAAGTACAAGAACTGATGGATAAGGGGTTGATTAGAGAAAGTCTCAGTCCATGTGCTGTACCAACAGTACTCAGTCTGAAGAAGGGAGGAGAATGGCGCATGTGCATAGATTCCAGAGCTATCAACAAGATCACAATCAGGTACAGATTTCCTTTGCTGAGAATGGATTATTTAATGGACTGTTTAAGTGGATCCAGATATTTTACTATGATAGATTTGAAGAGCGGGTATCATCAGATAAGGATTCAGGGAGGCTATGAATGGAAAACTGCCTTCAAAACAAATAGTGGACTGTATGAGTGGTTAGTGATGCTTTTTGGGCTCACTAATGCACCCATCATGTTCATAAGACTAATGAAAAAAGTCTTAAAGGAGTATGCAGGTAAATTTGTCATTGTTTACCTTGATGATATTCTGGTTTTTAGCAAAAGTATAGAGGAGTATTTAGAACATCTTAAGTTGGTCCTGAGAACTCTGCAGAAAGAGAAACTACTAATAAATTTGAAGAAGTGTAGTTTCATGAAGGAGGAGCTAGTGTACTTGGGATTTGTAGTTTCCAAAGAGGGCTTGAAGATGGATTCAAAAAAGGTCCAAGCAATTTGAAACTAGCCTACTCCCAGAAGCATATTTGAGGTAAGAAGCTTCCATGGACTTGCAACTTTTTATAGAAAGTTTATAAGAGGTTTTAGTCAAGTTTGTGCACCAATACTTGAGACAATCAAGGAGGTAAATCAACCATTTTAATGAATAGAAGAAACAAACAGAAACTTTAATTTGTTGAAGAAGAAGATAACAGAGGAGCCAATTTTAGCATTGACTAATTTTGAGAAAGTCTTTCAAGTAGAAACGAATGCAAGTGGAGCTGCAGTTGGTGCAGTTCTAAGTCAGGAGCAAAGCCCAATAGCGTATTTCAGTCAGAAACTAAATGATGCAAAGAAGAAATATTCTTCTTATGACAAGGAGTTTTATGATATTGCGCAGGCTTTGAAAAAGTGGAGACATTACTTGCTTCCAAAAGAATTTTTCTTATATTCTGACAACCATGCCTTACAGTTTATCAATAACTAGCCGAAGTTGAATTAGAAGCATGCCAAGTGGGTAGAATTTCTACAAAGTTTTACTTTTGTAATAAAGCATAAGAGTGGTAGGTCTAATAATGTAGCAGATGCATTGAGGAGGGTAAATTTTATTATGCAAGAGTTCAAAGTGGGTGTTGTAGGGTTTGAGGAAATGATAGAAACATACAAGGATGATGAATATTTCAGAGATATCTACACAACAGTTCAGAATCCAGTGAGCCATAACAGAAGTCAATGGATGGAGTACCTCATTCAAGGAGGCCTATTATTTATAAGCAACAAATTATGTATTCCCAAATGTTCCATGATGGAGAACATAATCAAGGAGAAACATAGTGGAGGGTTATCTGGTCATTTTGGACAAGATAAAACCTTCGCTCAGGGGAATGCTTTTTATTATTGGCCTAAAATGCAAACTGATGTTAAAAAATTTATTGAGAAATTCAAGGTATGTCAACATGCAAAAGGAAGGAGTTAGAATACGAGATTGTATCAGCAATTGCCCATACTAGACCGACCATGGGATGCACTCAGCATGGACTTTGTTCTGGGTTTACCAAAAAATCAGAGAGGAAATGATTCAGTTTATGTTGTAGTAGATAGATTTTCTAAAATGGAACATTTTATTGCTTGTAAGAAAACTAGTGATGCAACAAACATAGATAATTTATTCTTTTCAGATATTGTAAGATTGCATGGTTTACCTGTAAGTATTGTATCAGATCGAGATACCATGTTTGTAGGGCATTTCTGGAGGACACTTTGGAAGAAACTGGGTGCTAACCTCAGTTTTAGTTCAGCATACCATCCTCAAACACATGGAAAAACTGAACTAGTGAACAGGAGCTTGGGAAATATATTAAGGAGTTTAGTATATCAGAATCCCAAACAATGGGATCTGGCATTTGTTCAAGCTGAGTTTTCTTATAATGACACACCAAACCAAAGCACTAGAATGAGTCCATTTCAGATTTTCTTTGGAATGCATCCAAGAGGAGTATATGAGCTTAGATATTTGGGAAAATAGGAAGCCACGATTGCAAGCAAAAAAGAGTTTGCAGAACAGATGTAGAGATTACAAGAAGAAGTCAAAGGTAAATTGCAGGAAAGTAGTAGTAAATACAAGTAGAGGGAAAATCTAAAAAGAAGAGAGAAAGAGTTCCAAGTGGGAGACTTAGTGATGGTGCATTTGAGGAAAGAGAGATTTCCTACTAAAACTTACAACAATCTAAAAATGAAAAATATAGGACCTTGTAAAATTATAAGAAAATTTTCAGCCAATGCATATGAGATTGAGTTGCCATAAGGGATTGGAATATCCACCATTTTTAATGTTGAAGACTTATATCCATTCAGAGAGGTAGAGACAGAGTTGCAGAAAGAAGCTACAGGTGATGAAGTTCAAACTGTGAACTGGGAGGAACAGGTACCAAAGGCAGTCAAGAAAGAGGTTGAAGCTATTTTGGATCAAAGAGCATCCAAGAAAACTAGAGGGTAGACTTATTTCCAATATCTAGTAAAGTGGAAAGGACAACGAGTGGAAGATTCCAATTGGTTGACTACAATAAAACTATAGAAGTATGGAGTAAGTCCTGAAAGTTTGAAGGACAATTATTTTTTTCCCTAGGAGTCTAATTCAAGAGCATCGAGACTTAGCCAGCAATGTGAAAACTTGTTCACATGTTGTGGCTAAAAGAGGTTGAAAATCATTGACCTGACCAGTAAAAAGGTAGTTTACTGAGAGGATTAGATCTCTCAAGAAATTAGTTATCATTCATTATTGTAATAAGTTAGAGACTATCTTATTTTAGATTCAGAGATAGAGATTGTTAGCAAGAGCTAGGATTTAGAAGATTGTTGTTAGATCTATTAAAAATAGAGATTTGTTGTTAGATATGGTTAGAGTTTTTATCGATTGATAAAAGGAAGGAAAATGTAATCAGCAAGAGGTGGAGTGGAGCGAGAGATAGATCCAGTGTTTGGAATGCATTTTTTTGGAGACAGAGGTCTTTTTCCTTGTATAATCTGGCCTAAGAATGAGACTCTTTATTGTTATTGGGAATAAAATAGTATTATGTGCATCATTCTATAACCAGCCCGTGTAGGGCTCGAATTCTTGGTTTTCCTCTGAATTTAGATAATATTGATGCTGGCTTGTTTTTTTCATATGCTTTAACAAAGATCTGGTGTTAAGGGATCACTTTGTGAGCGCATTCCATTGTTCTAGTTTTGCAGGCAGAAAAACCCAAATACACTAAGTATCAGGCTCAAAATATGTTTAAACAGAGAATCCAGAATTCAAATCCTTTAGACAAAGGTTTTGAATGCCCATCGGGTCCATTGAACCCCAAACCACATCGCCCCTATGTATTCCCTTGTCGCATCGCCGAACGCCATTTACACTAGAAAATCACGCTAAACACTTAGAGGATTCATTGAAGTGGACTTGAAATATTATAAATAACGCTTTTGGACCTTATCGGGTCTGATCTATAATCGCATCACTAGAAAGGGAGGGAACCAGCTTGTAGTCGCCAAATTCCAATAACACGACATACCCGGACCCCAACCCCAACCAATATAGGGGCAATTGGATAGCTTATTAGATCTGTAAGGCTATCGCATCTGAGGTTTAGTGGGGAGGTGGATATATGTTAAGACAGCCATTGCAAATCACCGATAGCGGTAGCGATATCACATCGGACCTCCATAGTGTGATAGTTGGCAGCTAGTGGAACCAATCACGATATTGTGATTGGATCCTGACTGTCTGGTCGACCAGATCTAGATCTGAAACACTAATGGATATAATTGGTCAAAAAGGCATTAAAGCGCAATTTTAGCATTATTGAAGGCTTTTGGGTCAAAGCACTATACAATGGAAAATAATAATAATAGCATATTAACATTAGTAGTTCAACATTAATTTTCACATGCACCTCTCGCTCTCCCAAAAATTCCCCATCCTAATAAAATCTTCACATAATGAAATATAACACACAAACCCAGACCTTCTCTAAAATGAAATCTCTACACAATTTTTCTCCTGCACATTCTTGTACTCTACACAGTAAGCCTCCATATTTCATTTTTTAATCCTAAAGTGTAAATCAGTTTTTGTAAGTAATTTGTGTATAGACATATACAATTTATTTACTTTAATCAAATAAGTGTTTATATAATCAAATCTCTAACCAATTTCTCTCCCGCACATACTTCATATTCTGCATAGTAAAATATCTACATAATGAAACATAATAATACTCCCCATTCTCATGCACATACTCTGCCTTTCATAAATATTCGTACCATATATGATCTGAAAATTTGTAAGAGTATTAGCTTTATTCTAGAAATAAACACGCATACACCTACTGCGTACAATATAAGTTGCGCATAATGAAACATAATAATATCCATCCTTCTCCTGCAAATACCATCATACAATACATAATCGTAGTTCTCTCGAAAATATCCCATCATAATTTTTTCTTTGTCATAAAATCTCAACACAGTAAGAGCTCTGCACAATGAATTCTCTTGCACATATCCCATCGTCCACAAAGATTCAATTCTAGAACTAATGCGTATAACAATATTGAATTAATTGATTAACATGGGTCTCCGCACAACTTCCTCCACACACGATTCTTCTCCTACACATGCATTCATATGATACATAATCATAGTTCTCTTCAAAATATCCAGTCTTAATTTCATCTTTTCCATAAAATCTCAACACAGTAAGAGCTCCACACAATGAAAACTCCTGTACATACCCCGTCCTCTGCAAAAATTCAATTCTAGCAATAATGATCATAACAATAGTGAAATAATTGATTAATACCAGTCTCAGCATAACTTCCTCCACACGGAATTCTTCCATGCACACTTCCTTCACATAACCACCTTTGAACAAGCACATTCTTCCTTTGCACAACCACCATTATACAAGTTTTATCTATTAAATTTTAGCCAAATCGAACGAGAAAGAGATTAACATGTATTTCCTGATGCTAATCCAATAACGTAGATCAAGGTTGCATGGTAAGGCAAAATGAGAACATTGAAACTAATAATATTAATCATTCCACAAATATACACAACACTAAAATAAAAAGCTTTATGCGTAAGGCCCTATTCACAACCCCACACAATGTAAATTAACGATACTAATCATTAGGAAAATATTAATTTCTCTAGAATCTAAATCTCTACGCAATTTCTCTCACGGACATATGTCTTACTATGTACAGTGAAATCTCTGAACATCAAAACATAATAATATTATTCATTTCTGTGCACATACCCCTTCCTATATAAACATTCGTATGATATATGATCTGAAAATTTGTAGAAACTTCTCCGCACAACATCTTTTGTAGCGTGCCCACCCTACCCACAGAAAGGACCTACAACCACGTCATTGCTATTAGCATGGGGAAGAGCAATACTATAATAGTGTCAGTGTAAGTGTTAGTGTCAAAGCACTAATGCCAGAGCACCTACAGGTATGGACACTCATAATTTTATGTTATTTTTTTTTTAAATCAATTGTTAGACATTGACAAATACCAAAAACAAAATACTCTCCACCAAAAAAATTATATCTCATCAAAAATTATCATTCCAATAAAAAATTAGAAAAATGTTTTTGAATTCGTAAAAAATAGAATAACTTAGAATTTTCCCAAAAATTTAGTTAAACTTAAAAAGGAACACTAAAATAACACCGTGAATGTAATTTGACCACAAGGCAAATGAAGGCCCTTTTGTGAGTAGGCTCTTGTGCACCAATCCCATGTGTCATGTGTAGGAGAAGTCCCCTATGTTTTAAATCCTATGGTACACAATGTGACACCTGACATTTATTGATTACTCATACATGTTTATTAATCATTTTTTCCCCTTTTCATAGTGTCATGGTTAATTCTAAGATCACCGCGTGTACTGTGCTCTTATTTCGTGCCTTGAACACATAGCGTGGCTTGATTTTTCTATTTTGTTCGAAATGCATCTGTCATCTCTCTCTAAGAAGATTTTATTCTTCCGGCCTTCCCTATGTTATAGCATCCAAATTCACTTGTATAGCTTATTGAGTTTAGAGATATTTCTTGCCTTGACCACATAGCGTGGCTTGATTTTGGAAATGCAACTGTCATCTTTCTCTAAGAAGATTATATTCTTCTGGCTTTCCTTACGTTATAGCATCCAAATCCACTTGTATAGCTTATTGACTTTAGAGATATTTAATGTAGCCTACTTGACGCTATTTATGTTATGATCAGAGGGATGGATACTTGATGAAAACTTACTTTACCGCTAATCCAATTTTAGGTTAAATGAATGTATTCAATAATAATTATTTTCAATTATGAGCCCATATAAATGAATATAATGTCTTTTAATTTAATGTTGTTGGTCCAGGCGCACAGCAAACATAAATAAACACACAACAGAATATCAAGCACATAAACACAAGAGTTTAATGTGGTTCACCCAAACAATCTGGGCTACATCCACCAAACATAGGCATCAGGAATTTATTAATCAAATTGGAGATTACATCAAGAAATCCTCACAAAAATCTCTCACACTCTTAGCAAACCATCCGAATGGTTGCCTGTTATATAGCATAGAGAATCTAACAGCCTCATTAACTCCCTCACATCAAATATAGGAGGCATTAACTCCCTCCCAACAACCTGGAGTTAATCTAGGACCTGAATTCTATTGTTGTCATCAACTGAGATTTTTTCCTATTTTGCTACAAACAGAAAATCTAAACAATCTCCACCTTGACAACAATTCTCCTGATGCCCTGTTATTATTATTTTATCTTTTCTGCAAGCCAAGATAAGCGAAACACCAGCGTAGCTTCTCCAACAAAACTGGTTTCGTCAACATGTCTGCACAGTTCTCCTTTGTATGCACCTTTTCAAGAGAGACTCCCCTTTCAGTGATAACCTGTCTTACAAAATGGTACTTAATTGGAATATGCTTTGATTTACTATGATAGGCCGGATTCTTAGCCAAATTTATTGCACTTTGACTATCACAAAGTAACCTTATGTTGTCCTGTAACCTACCAAACTCACCAAGCAAACCTTTCAACCAAACCACCTCTTTGCAAGCGTGAGAAGCAGCAATGTATTCTGCTTTAGTAGTGGACAAAGAAACAATGTTCTGTAGCTTTGACATCCAGCTGATAGCTCCACCTGCAAGAGTAAAGACATACCCGGAAGTTGACCTTCTCTTATCCAAATCACCTGCAAAATTGGAATCAACATATCCGCAAAAAAATTCACTACTCTTATTGTAATAAATACAATAACTACTTGTGCCTCTCAAATACTGAAGCACTCATTTCACTGCTGACCAATGTTCTTTACCCGGATTTGCCATGTACCTGCTGACAACCCCAACTGCATGTGAAATATCTGGTCGAGTACAAACCATCGCATACATTAAACACCCTACTACATTGGCATATGGAATTCGAGACATATAATCCTTTTCTTCATCTGTATTAGGACATAAACTCGAAGAAAGCTTAAAATGGGAAGCTAAAGGGACTGAAACAGGCTTCACATTATCCATATCAAACCTTAAAAGTATTTTCTCAATATACTTTTATTGTGATAGCCATAGCTTACCATTGATCCTGTCTCTGAAAATCTCCATGCCCAAAATCTGCCTTGCTGCTCCTAGATCTTTCATATCAAATGCCCTTGCCATCTGAGCCTTCAACCTGTTGATTTCTTCTATGCTTTTGCTTGCTTAAAGCATATCGTCAACATACAATACCAAGATAATGAATACGCCATTATTCAACTGTTTAAAATAAACACAATGATCATATTCACTTCTAACATATTTCTAACTCAACATGAAAGAATCAAACTTCTTATACCACTGTCGAGGCGACTTCTTCAGACCATATAATGACTTCTTGAGCCTGCAGACAAATTTCTAATTTGCGATGCTGAGAAAAACCTTCCGGTTGTTCCATATATATTTCCTCATCTAAATCACCATGTATAAATGCAGTCTTAACATCTAATTACTGCAACTCCAAATCAAACAAAGCCACTAATGCTAACACAATTCTAATTGAAACAATGTTAACCATTGGCGAAAAAATCCCATGAAAGTCAATACCAGCTTTATGAGAAAACCCTTTTGCAACCAGTCGCACTTTGTACCTGTCTTTCGTATCAATCACACCTCGTTTCAGCTTGAAGACCCATTTTTACCCTACAGTTTTCCTGCCTTTCGGAAGCTCCAGCAGATCCCATGTGTCGTTTTTACTCAAGGCCATCATTTCGTCCTTCATGGCTACTTTCCACTTGTCACTTTTCGAACCTTCTATTGCTTCCTGATAGCACAAAGTTTCATTGTCATTAGCAGTAAATGCAACAGAAGTGACATAATCATCATACCTTCTCGGTGGCCGTTTGATTCTTGTCGACCTCCTTAAGGATGTTTCTGGTGCTTCCTCGATTAGCTAACTACGACCTGTAGGAACTTCTTGCCAATCAGTATCTGAGACCTGTTCATGATCTAAACTTGAACCCTGTTCATGTTCTGATTCTAAAACCTGTTCATGACTAGTATCCGAACTATGGTCATCATGACTATCGTTAGAAATGTTATCAAACTGAATGTGCTGAAAGTCAGATACATCATCCTGTTTCAATCGACTATCTACATTTAATTGTACAAGAGAGGATTCATTAAACTTTACATCTTCGTTGATGATGATTTTGCAGGTAGTAGGATCCCATAATCTATATCCCTTTGTTCCAACACCATACCCAACAAAGATATACCTTTTAAACTTTGGATCTAACTTAGTTCGCTGATGTTTAGGCACTAGAGCATATGCATCACAACCAAACACTCTGAGTTTAGAATAGTCACAAGCATGTCCTTTCCATACCTCTTGCGGAATCTTGCAGTCTATAGTCGTTGATGGAGATTGGTTTATCACATAACAAGTTGTTGCCACTGCTTCCGTACACAACTCCTTCTGCAACCCGATGTTACTCAGCATACTCCTTGCTCTCTCGAGAAGAGTCCTGTTCATGCGTTCAGCAACTCCATTTTGCTGAGGAGTATAAACTGTGGTGTTATGCCTCTCGATCCCTGCATCCTTGCAATAGCTGTCAAACTCCTTGGAAGTAAATTCACCACCATTGTTAGTTCTTAAACACTTTATCGTTCTACCAGTGCTGTTTTCTACCAATGCTCTAAACTGCTTGAAAACTGAAAACACATCAGACTTTCTTTTCAACATGTAGACCCAAACCTTCCTAGAAAAGTCATCAATGAATGATACAAAATAAGATGAACCACCATATGAGGTTGTAGGGGCTAGTCCCCAAACATCTGAATGGATATAATCAAGTATGCCTTTACTAGTATGTTTTCCTGTTTTAGACTTTTGTTTACTTTGTTTACCAAACAGACAATGCTTACAGAAATTTAATTTTCTAGACTTCGGATTTGGAAGCAACTTGCGATCAGCCAAAATTTTCAACCCTCTCTCACTCATATGCCCCAATCTTTGATGCCATAAGTGAATGCAGTTATTGTCATGTTCAGACACAGTGGACACAAAATCTGACCCTGTACCTCCATCTAACTGAAATAGATTTCCTACTTTCTTAGCTTTCATAACTAGTAAGATGCCTTTGTAAATTTTCATTACTCCACCCTGAATTACAATTTTATACCCATTGGAATCAAGTTCTCCTAATGAAATCAAGTTTTTCCTTAAATCTGGTACATGCCTCACATCAGTTAATACTCTAGTTGTCTCATCAAACATTTGTAGTTGTATGCTCCCAATCCCAACAATATTACATGTTACATCAGTACCCATGTACACAACTCCATCATTAATTGATTTATATTCCTTAAACCATTCTTTATGGATACACATGTGGTTTGATGCCCCGGAATCTGACAACCAATGTTGACCATGATTTGACACATTAACTGATAATACTTCATCACTCATACCTGAACCCGATGTCGAACCTGTATCTGTCGTATTCACCTCCTTCTCTGTCGAAGACTCTTCTTTTGAAGTTTGTCGCTGTCGCTTCCAACAGTCCTTCTTTAAATGCCCTAATTTGCCACAAAACCAACACTTTAGCTTACTCTTCTTTCCTTTTGACTTTGAACGTGAGTCGCTCGGCTTCCTGGGGCGTCTTTCTTTCGAACGACCTCTAACCATCATAGCTTCTGATGTAGAGGTTTCGCAATGCGACTTCCTCCTTGTTTCTTCCGATAATAAGGATGCAACTACATCATCAAACTCAATAGTTTCTGATGAACTAAGACTTATAGAAGTAACAAAATGATCCCATGACTCGGGCAACGAACACAATAAAGTAATAGCTTTATCCTCGGAATTTAATTTTTACTTCTATACTTTGTAATTGCACAAGAAGAGTATTAAAAGCATTTAAATGATCAGCAATCGATGTACCTTCCTTCATTCGCAAACCATACAACTGTCGCTTCAGGAAAATCTTATTGGTTAAGGATTTGGTCATGTACAGTTTCTCCAGTTTCGTCCACAAACCAACAGCTGTTGTCTCCGACACAGTATTAAACAGGACATCATCAGCTAGACACAGTCGAATAGCACTAATCGCTCTTTCATCCATCTCGGCCCACTCACTATCTGTGATGTTGTAACTCTGTTTGGCCTTGCCCAACAACGCCTTTGCCACGCCATGTTGGACAAGTAAATCATGCATTTTTACCTTCTAGATTTCAAAATTATTCTTGCCATTAAATTTCTCAATTTCAAACCGGGCACTTTGAGTTTTCGCCATTTGTATCAAAAAACACAATAATCTCCAAAACCAACTTTAAATACCAACAATTTAAAAGAGCTGCCTATGCCTTTCTGCTTTTGTTTTTGAACAAAAACAAAATTACTTTTTTCTTTTGTTTTGTTGTGCAAAATTACAGTAACAGGAAACTCCTTAGGCCTTGTACGCTTTTGAAAGAAAAAAAAAAAAAAAAATTCTTTCATTTACTGTGCAAAGTCCGCGCCACAAAAGAAAACATACACTTTAAAAAAAAAATTGTCTCTCTCACCGAGACATGGTCTTTATCCAAAAACCGCTCTGCCATCAATTGATCTCTCATCAATTTTTATGGCCAGTACATCTCGACCGGTCTCGACCTATAGTTTTGTTTGAAGACACAAAAAAAAAATATTGGAATCCAACTCCCCTGCGTCGATTCCAGAATTAGCTTCTTTTAAGAAGTTTTTCAAACTTTGAGGACCGTGCTAACATGCAAAAGCCTTTTGGGCATTCGGATCATAATGCAGATTAAAATTTGAAAGTACTGTTTGATGGTATCACCAAAACTTTACCGCGCACTCCACCATCAGATTAGAGTTTGATTTTCAAAGTACAAACGTTGATTTTCACTTCACATCCTATAGCATGAATTTAATTGCCAGCCAAAGTTCCAAACTCGTATTCAAATTGTTCATAAACACTAAAATGAGTTTTCGACTTTCAGAAAATCGTGAAGACGTTGTCCATTGGAGTCCTCAGGTTTCAAGGGGCATTCAGACAGCGCCTACAAGTCCATTTACCAAATGCACAGACATTCTGTTCTCGCTATGGAGATTCAGACATTCAGACATTCTGTTCTCGCTATGGAGATTTAGACAGCGCCTACAAGTCCATTTACCAAACACATAGAAAAAAAAGTGTTTTACCAAACGCAGACGGTCTCCACCCTTCAGGCAGCACGCAGGCTGTCTCCACGTAGGCGGCACCGTTCAACGCAGGCAACACCGTTCAACTGGTTATATGCAGGCTGCACAGGGTATACACAGCAGTGCGCAAACAGCTCCCTCAACGCTCCACGTATCAGATCACTTACACGCACGCAGCGCCTCCAGTCAGCATCTCCAGGCAGCACCTCCAACATGCTTTGATACCAATTGTTGGAAAGATGCACAGCTAAACTAAACAACAAATAACACAGCAGAAAAAATCAAGCACATAAGACACAGCTTTTAACGTGGTTCACCCAACCAATCTGGGCTACGTCCACACAACATAGGCATCGGCAATTTATTAATCAAAACAGGAGATTACATCTAGAAATCCTCACAAAACTCTCACACACTCTTAGCCAACATCCGAATGATTGCATGTTATATAACATAGAGAATCTAACAACCTCATTAACTCAATCACATCAAATATAGGAGGCATTAACTCCCTCCCACCAAACTGGAGTTAATCTAGGAACTGAATTTCTATTGTTGTCACCTTCAGATATTTTTGCCTATTTCATTCCAAACAGAAAATCTCAACAGTTTTCTCACCACGATCTCAATTTGTTTTAATGCTCTGTCATCTTTTCAGTACTCTGGCAACGAATGGTGGTTCTGCACTAGCATCGGCATTCTCCAAATTGTGCATGCGCCATGAAAACTGATAGAGTCCTTTTCGAGATTGATGCCACTTGTGCAGTGATCCTGAATTGGCTACAATGCGAATCGGGATACTAAATCTTTTCTCTAGCTCGCAGTCCCCGCAATCCAAGATAGACTTGCGTTAACTGTGATCATTAATAAGTTCATATTTACTCGACGTTATTTGGATGAAATCGACATTCTAGGTTACAATTTTAAAAGCAACTGTTCCAAGACTTCTTGGGATTGACCGACGAGATAGAGGTAATCTTTTTTTTTAAGATCCCACATCTATCGGCGCACTGTTGAATTTTTATAGCAAAACGATTTATTTGCATACAATTCGTTTATTATGGCACGTCCTTTTGCAAATCAAACATATATTTCACATAAATAAAACAACCATGATTTATATATACGGTTGGATTAAACGTTCAGAAAAGGAATGCAATGCGGGAAATGTGTAAACGTTGATGGTTAAGTGGCATTGTTGATGCTCTGATGGTGGATAAAACTATCAATGTGGCACAACGTAAATTTTTTATTATTATCTCACATGCAATACATCATGCAAAATAACACCAAGACCTATGGCTCTCGCGGGATTTGAATTGTGTGTTGACTTAAATGGGATGATGGTCCTGAGGTGATATATTGTGTTGGCATTTGAGTTGTTTATGATTGATGTAGCTTCAATATGGAAGTTCATTCACTTTGTGTTTACAAATCAATTTCAAACTTAAGCCATTTTTCCAAAATATAAACCCAATCACTTTATAGAGTTCACGTTTCATTCCTCTGTAACTTTTTCATCATCTTTACCTTACATGTTTAAGGTGGAATTATTTATGAGGTTTATGATTGATGTAGCTTCAATATGGAAGTTCATTCACTTTGTGTTTACAAATCAATTACAAACTTAAGCCATTTTTCCAATGAATATAAACCCAATTACTTTATAGAGTTCACGTTTCATTCCTCTGTAACTTTCTCATCATCTTTACCAAACCCAATTACTTTATAGAGTTCACGTTTCATTCCTCTGTAACTTTTTCATCATCTTTACCTTACATGTTTAAGGTGGAATTATTTATGAGGTCTAAGTGGAGGAGACAAGTAATGAAACATTAAATATAAGGTGATGTGGTATTGAAGGTGCTCCATTGTTGATGTCATTATGAAAGTGAAAGGAAATCATTAAACAAATAAGGCAACTATGGCAGAAATCCAAGATATGACCAAAACCCAAAAAATTCCAAACCCATGCACTAAAGGCTAGAGAAATAAAAAATCACCAAAATGCCAATATAGAAGGGAGTTTTTCAAAAAGAATTAAAATGAAGGGTCCCCATGATTTTTCGAAAAACTATGGGAGGTGTTATGGGCCAACAACACATTGACAAGCGATTGACCTTAGTCAGTTCTATGCTTCAAAATATCTCGATGTACAGGATGCATCTATTCTTGCTGCCTATAAAGGTTTGTCATAAGATTGATGAGATGATGGTAATATTCGTCTGGTCTGGAATGGAGCTGAAGGGGGAGATTCACCTAGTAAGGTCGAAGGCCATTGCTAGACCGATAGATGAGGGGGGTTGGGGTATTTTGAATACTCACAACTTCAATTGTGCCTTAATCATAAATTTTTTTATGAAGGGCAATTAAAGATAATGGCATCTGGGGGGAAATAATTAGAGATAAGTACATGAAGGGACAAGGCCTCTCGACAGGTTAAGGATGGGGGCAAGAAGGATAAATGGAGCCTCATATATATGGCGGAGCATGATGAAAAACAATCATTGGATGTTGGTGAATATGATATGGGAAATCAGTGATGGAAACAAGGTGGAGGTAGGCCTGGATGCAATAAAAGGTTTATAGGGCAATGTTAAAAATAACAAGAAGAAATTGCAATTTAATTTGTCCTTAAATTAAATTGTACTTCTATTTTCATAACAACTTGTAATAGTTAATTTGACTTAACTGACTTAGGAAATTCGAGTTGGAAGTCTATATAGAGTCATGTAGAATGATTCCTAAATTTTAGGGGCTCGGGTTGAGTTCTTTGGAGTTGTAATTAGATAACTCAGTCTAACTGAGTTATAGTCAGTTAAACTAGTTCTAAGTGTTGGAGGAACTAGTAGAGGTATAGAAGTGGAGTAGTGCGCCAGTGCATCACCAGTACCACACCAGTTAATTGAAGATTCACTCATAAATAACTCATGCATGTCAGTTCAGAGGAAGACTCGGTTGAGATAAGAGTTCAAGGACAATGTACTATCGGTTGTATAATTTTCTGAGTTGTACAAATGGTGCATGTAATCAGTTGAGGACCTGTGTTTAGATTGCGCAGTTATGGAAAGTCGATTTCCCAATTAAATATGGGTTAATTCCTCTAGCAATTGCACAAGTATGGACTTGGAAGGTAACAAAATTGGCTAAGTGTTGGCTTGAACTGGCTTGTGAGGTAGAGAGTTAGATTGTACTAGTGCAGTAATTGTTCAGGACAAACAAGCATTGTATTTTCTTCTCAAATCTTCTGGTTAATGCAATATAGATAGTTGGGGTTTTTAACAGTTACTTTCCCTAGAGAAATATTTTGTTATGTGTGATTGATATTATTCCTCTTTCTGCTTATTGTTTTCATCGATCAATTTTGGTTTCTGCTGAAGAGTAGAGTAGATTCTTCGCTTGTGTTTCAACATATCACATAAGTTTTTGAATCTACAGGAAAATCTGCATAGTATCATATCTATATTTGCAAAATTTTTCTACATGGTATTAGAGCCGAAGACAACCTATAAGAGGAGAATTCAAGTTTTTTGTGCAGGGGAAAATCGAATTTGCAAGTTCATACTTCAAAGAAGAAATATGTCATTCGACGGTTTGCGACTTGAGTATGCCTTAGAGGGAAGTTTGAATTACATAGCTTGGAAGGCCATGATGTAGGTAGTGATGGACAACAATGGCCTCAAGGAATTCGTAGATTGTGACATCCTTAAGCCTCGAGCATTGGATGCTAATGATCTAGTTGGATGGATAAAGTGTGTTGAAAAAGTGAGAAGAATTATCCTGGAAGGAGTTTGAGACGACATTGTCTCGAGTCTCCATGGTAAGGATATTCTGTACTCATTGTGGAAGGCATTGACAGAACTGTTTCAAAATAGCAGTGACCATTGGAAGTTGGCATTGCAGGACAAACTTAGAAAGATCAAGATGGAGAAGGACGACTCAATTATGAAGTACTTGACCAAGTTCACCCATTGTCGGGATGAGCTTGGAAGTGTCGGGATTGTTGTTGTTGAAGACAATATTGCGAGCCTAGTTCTTCAAGGACTTTTCAAGAGTTGGTAGAGTTATCAAGAATCTGTCAATGGGAGGGAGAAGCTAATAGAATGAGAACAACTGTGGTCATATTTGGTGCAGGAAGAGATTTGGAGGAACATCATATACGAATCCTTATAAAAGACTGATGATGAGGAGAATTGTGCCTTAGCGGGTAAGGAAAAGAAAGGGAAGGGGAAGGCATCCCATTCCAAATCAAATTCTTGTGATTGCGACAAGAAGAAGGACATGTCAAAACTCAAGTGCTTTTATTGTCATGAGATGAGGCATTTTTCCACAAGGTGTCTGCTCATGAAGGCCGCTAAGAAGCCCGCAGGAGGTGCAGTAGGAGGTTAGGCGCTTACCTCACAATTTGAACTGGACTTTACCCTCATCGCATGTATGGTGTCATCAATGATGGGTAGTGTATGGTACCTAGATAGTGGAGCTTCTTTCCACATGACTGGTAACAAAGATCTCTTCAATAACTTGGAGGAGAAGGATCTCTAGATGCATATCGAGATGGGTGATGACGGGAGGTATAGTGCTACTGGACTTGGTATAGTTACCTTTCAGAGGGAGTCGAATGTTCCCCTCACTTTGCGAGATGTTATGTATGTTCCTAGTTTGAAGAATAAATTGGTATTTGTTGCCATGTTGGAGGATAGAGGCTATGATGTGATCTTTAGTAAGGGAAAGGCGTTCCTTCGTCACATAGCCACATGACAGGTGAAGAGGATGGGGGTTTGATTGAAGAATATCTACAAGTTGGAGGTATAATATTATGCTTCCTTGAGCACGAAAGCAGAGAAGGTGCAGAGCCGAGACATCAGTGATTTGTGGCATAGGCGGTTGGGTCAATTGCATCATGGCACTTTGAAAATCATGCGACAAATTTCTATGGTCTTCCTAAAGGTACACTAGAGCAAGTTGACACATGTAAAGGGTGTACTTTGGGAAAATACACCAAAGTTTCCTTTCACAACAAAGACAGTCGATCACAGGCGATCCTCGATCAAGTCCATTCAGATGTGTGTGGACCGTTCTCGACAGCATCCACGACCAAGCACATGTATTATGTTATATTTGTTGATTATTTTTCTCGTAAATGTTGGGTATTATTCATGCAGAAGAAAGATCATACTTTTGCAAAGTTTTGCGAATTTGAAGCATTGGTTGAGAAAGATACTGGTAGGAAGGTTAAATTTCTCGGGAGTGATAACGATGGAGAGTATGTGTCAAATGAGTTAAAAAACTTCTGTGCGGCAGAAGACATTCGACGAGAGTTGACAACAACTCATAACCCATAGTAGAATGGGGTGGATGAAAGGAAGAATAGAAGCATGGTAGGGGCAACACATGCGATGTTCAGGGCCTACCACTACACTTGTGGTCTGAGGCATGCAACACAATTGTTTATTTGCAGAATACAAGCCCTAATTGAATTCTTGGGATGTGTACACTGGAAGAGGATTTTTCAGGGAAGAAACTAGATGTGGGTCACTTCAAGATTTTTTGTTCATCGGCCTACTACCATGTAACCAAAGATGCACAAAAGAAGCTTGAGCCAACAACAGAGTTGGGGATATTTGTGGGGTACATTGATACACCTCACAACTATTGGGTGTACCTGTCGACCAACAAGATGATAGTGGTTCATAGGGATGTAAAATTTGATGGAGAGAAGGCCATGAGATGTTCCCTTGAGAGGGAGTTTCATCTACATGAGGTTGAGGAGATTTTAGCTCCTAAGGGGGAACCTCATATTGATGTAGAGCAGCCACATGCCAAGGATCAGGGAGTGGAGAAACCGACTCATGTAGAGTCTTCCAGAGATGGGAGAAAGTGCACAAGAGAGGCTGACAAGTTATTGCATGATGCTAGAGATAATGTGGGAGCACCCACATAACAACGCAGGCAGAGGAGGCCACCAGAGAGGAACACTAGATACATGGCTCTTATGAGTGGATGTGTATAGACATAACAATTCTCTTTTGAGGAAGCAGTGGAGAAATCGGTTTGGGTTGATACCATGGTTGAGAAGTATGACTCCATTGTCAGGAAGAATGTTTGGGATGTGGTCCCAAGATCCGCACACAAGTCAGTGGTGAGTTCCTGATGGCTTTACAAGGTAAATCAAGCAACATATGGTAGTGTGGAGAAACACAAGGCTAGGTTTGTGGCCCGGGGATTTTCTCAGGTGGAGGGGATTGATTATGATGAGACCTTTTATCCTATTGCAAGGTACTCATCAATCAAATCCATTTTGGCACTGTCAGTGCAGATGGGATGGAAGATACACCAGATGGATGTAAAGAAAACATTCCTTAATGACATGATTGAGGAAGAGGTATGGGGTAAACTTCAACCCAAATTTCCTCACAGCTTCCTCTCTAATGAAGTTATGGGTCACACCACTATCCACCATAGTGAGTAAAGTTCCTTTCCTAACCTTCATGTCCAAATAGTCCAACTTGTTCCTCTCAGGATCGTGCCTTGGGATAGCCTTCGTTGCTGATGCAACACCCAATTTTTGCATCATCCCAATTGTTGGTTCCTCCTTCTTCTTTCCATCAGATTGTTCCAAATCTTCCATAGTCAATCTTGCAGGAAAATTCTTCACTGTATTCTCTTCTCTGTACCAACACTTCATAAGTTTCTTCATCTTTGGTTGACCACTTGCTTTTGAACGATCCTCCTTTGTACTTTTATCCTTCAGTTTATAAGAATTCTTCTTCTTCTCTTCAACCCCTTCATCACAATGGTCCACCAGCCTATCAACCACAACAAATGCCTCCTCAAGTGTCTTGATATTTTGCCTCTTCACCTCATTGCGTGCAAAAGTTTTCAATCCAATGATGAAGTTGAACACCTTGTCCTTCTCCGCCATATCAAGTAGTTCCAAGACCACACTCACAAATTCTCATTGATATGCCTGTAGACTCCCTATTTTCTTAATGTATTTGATATTCATCCTTGCATCCCAAGTCTCATCTTGAGGGCTAAAGTGAGTTTGCAACACTTCCTTCATTTCTTCCCAGGTAGAGATTTCCTCAGCTTCAACACGTGCAATCTGGTCCGCTTTCCTTCACCACCACATCTTGACATCCTTTGTAAGGAATTGAGCAACTACCTTTACCTTGCCCTCCTCATTAGTAAGTCCTAAGCATTCCAAGTATTTCTCCATATCCCATAAGAAATTACCAAGTTCCTTCATGATCGTCACCTCATGATATGAGTCAGGTTCCTTGACTTTGATGTGGGTAGCTCCTCCAACCAGTCCCTGCCCAACTTCTTTCTTCAAAATTGCTATCTCATTGAGAGCCTTATCAAGACTCTTCCACAGCTTTGTGATATCTTCTAATCCTTGATCCTTCCCAGCTTCAAAGTTCTTGACTTCACTCATCGTTTTCCCATAATTCTATTCAAGATACTCATATCGCACCTTAAGGTTCTCATGAGCCTCTTCCTACTTTGTGAACTTATCTCTAAGTTCAACATTTTCAGCTTCCACTAGACTCATCTTTCAATTTATCTCATTAGAATGATCCAACATCTTGTTCATGAAAACTGTCTTGGGACTTATGCTCGACTCACTTGTAACCTGTGGTTCCCCCATGTTATATACCATCAACTTTGTATTAGAACGTGTTAAGACCATACACTACCTTGTTAAGCTTTAGCCCTGATGTGTGGTCTTTCCCCTGCCAAATTTCCTAATTTCACATTGCGACCAACTACATAGTGCCCATGCTTCAATACCAACTGCAACCACTACCTATTGTATTCCTTCTTCTTTTTCAACCAAAGCCCCTTTCTACAAAAAATAATCTGATACCAACTGTCATGCCCCTACCCTTGTGGTATTCTTTCAACCACGCATAGGCAGTTGCAACACCACTGTACTTTTTCTTTTCACCAATACTCAAGTACTTGGACTACGCCTACTTCAACACTTAACCAATTTTATGACAAGTGTTTATTATGCAATGGAAAACATTCAATTATCTTTCATTAGTTTATCTTTAATAAAAGATGAAATAAAACATCATAATCTTATACGTATACACCATATGTGGCAGGGGCAACTCCCAATTAATTCGAGTTTGCCTAATATAAATATTCTATAATTCAATTGTACAAAACAACTTTACAAGTCTTGCAACCTTCAAAATATCGGCCTACACCCTTCTGCCCCAAGCCGTGCACACTTGCCAACTTATTGTGCAACCCAACACACCTTACCCGAACTACCACTATCGTCGTGCATTGTTGAACACACTTCTTCCTAATTGTTGTGTCACACTGCCTAGCCCGCTGTGTCGACCTTCCCACATCGTCATGTCACAACACCCATGCTCTTCGGTCAGGTGGCAGCGCCCTTAAGTCACCTGTGCCCACCTCCTACCCAACAGTTTCACGACCGTGTGATGAACAACAAAATAACACTTGATTGCCTGTCACGCCCTGCGCACTCACTTCGGGTCTTCTAGTCCAACCTTGCCACTTTTGCAACGACCTTGGTTTTGGGTGACGCACAGGTCTGTACAACCACCTACGACCAAGTTTCCACCTGCTTGAGTTGCAATACGTGCACCCAGCAAAACCCCAAACTTCGGCGCCAAAAATACTTCTAGTCCTACATCCTGCACCCCTTCTATATGCTTTGGCCCCTTCCTCGCTCATCCTCGCTCTGAAATATGTTTCTTGCTTTTTCTTAGTCGAATTTCGATGAGCCTCCTCCATCCAATGGCTCCCATATTTATATGGGTTGTGCGATGGACATCCACCCAACCGTTGCGTCCTTTTGGCCTTACCAAAGGTCGACGTGCCCATACCAATGCGTTAGCCTACCCATATACCAATGCATCAACATGTCCATTATTTAGACACATCTATCCATAATAATATGTCACTGCCCATCGTGTCTCTTGGGTGGGTCGTAGGTCGGCTTAACCATGCTGCCCACTTACTCGTACACACTCATGTGGTTCGACCATCACACTTCCACATGACTTCACCCACCGTTACAACTCGTCTCACCCAGCTCGTCCACACAATTAGGTGCTCGCTCCCCCGGGCGCTCGCCCACCCAGGCTCCCAACTCGAGTCGTGCAACACGCCTCTACCTGGTAACTCACCCACCATGCCCACTACAACGTGCGCGTCCGTCCGTCACCTTTAACCAATGGTGACTCACCTTTAACTGATGACTTATCGCACATAATAGAATATCCACCTCCGAGTCACCTTTAACCAAACACGAGCGCCCATCGCCTATGGCGGGTGCGCCTGCACACCTTTAACCATGATCGTTGGTTTTTCGACTCTCTTGGGCACTCGCCAACTTAAGGCCCTGACACAATGCCTCATATAGACTAAGATGGAAGGTTTCCAATCATACTATAGTATGTTGATGTGCTTTCTCACCTTTCCCTCTCCCCACTCCTATGGAGAGGATCTTTTTGGTGTAAGATTAGTAATGGGCATGTGTGTTTGCTAGAGAATATTAAATGTTAGTGTAGTCATGTGAATTAAATGGTTCATAAATGTTGATAGATACAAAACACCTATTTCATGATATATCTCACATTCTTAATATTAAAAAATAAAAAAGTAACTAAATTATTATTATTATTATTATTATTATTATAAAATAAATTAATATATGAACTAAATGTACAAATTTTCTATTTTATCATAGAAATTCTTGACTTGTAAATAAACTTTGTTACAATATCATGAGCCATTATCAATACTACATGTCCAACATACCATAAATCATTTCATATAATACTTATTCATATGCCAATTTTCTAATTAATCAATTTAATTAAAAGGTAAAAAAATAAATAACTACATTTAAATAAAATTTAAATTTTTAATTTGCAAATACTATTAGAAATATTTTCTAAAAAATAGATTTCTACCCTCCATTTAATAATAGCATAGTTTAACTTTTAGATGGCATAACTTTTTCATTATAATCTGACAATATAATTTGAGGCAAGATTGTGGACTTTTGATATTCAAAATATATTTTTAATTGCATAAATAGATTCAACACCCTTAACAACCTTTGCTATACTCGAATTCTATAAATTAAACAACTTAAACTCAAGATTTTAAATATTTTTACTAGATCTTAGTTAAAATTAACCAAAAAAAAATATGGCGAAAAAAACTATTTCATTTACAACTTCCAATACACTTTTAATAATTATTTATAATTAAATTAAAATCCTACCTTCTCTTTTAAAAGAGATTTATTAACATAAACAATTGTGTGTAGGAAGGAAGAGTGTGATGTGTCTAGAGATGAGAAAGATATCACAACATCACTAAATCTTGTAAGTTGAGGCCATGTGCTTGTTAGAACATTAATCACGCCTGATTGTATGACGACGATAGTTGGCGAGTCATCAATGTCAGTCAACGTAGAGCGGCTATAGTTGGTGGATTTAGATAAATAATAAATAATAGTAGGTGAATCGCTATAGTGGGTTTTGTATAAATGTATGTGCTTTGTAATGTAATAGAAAAGCTCTTCTGAAGAGTCTTCATTGTTTTCAGTCATGGTATCAGAGGTTAGGAGAGCTGTGAGGTCACAACGCTAACTGTGAGGTGAGGCTGAGCGGTGTGGCTCCTGCTGTGCATGAAAGTTGTGTTTTGTGAGGGTAAAGTGTGTTCCTTATTGATTGAAGCTGCCTATAACGTGATGTTGCTTGCCGTGTAGAGAGCATGAGCTCTAGTTGCTGTGGGAAAGCGGCACAGTCAAAAGTTCTTGTCCTGTGCCACTGTGTTTGGAGAGTCGCACAGTCTAGAGAAATAGAGTGCGGCTGACTTGTGTGTAAGCTTGAGGACATGAAAGAATTTGTGTGTGAAGAGCATTGGCCTGAGGAGGAATTAAGCCTTGCCTTGCTGCTTTGTTGTGAATGATGTGAGAGAATGCAGCGGATGGGTGGTTCAAACACGCAATTGGATGTTTTGATTTCTTACTGTGGGAGTTGTGCTAGTATTGTGGTGTGAAGTTGTATTTGCCACACAGAAGTGCTGCAATATCCACTGTGCGTGGAGAAAGTGGAGAGCCGATTGTTTTATGTGGCTGAGTGCGTGGTACTGGTGCATTAAATCAACATTGCTTGGTGAGCATTGTCTGATGTTGTCGTTGCAACTCCAAAGGGCTGAGATCGTGAAGATTAGTGAGGGTGTTTATTAGAGCATCTATAGCTATGTTAAAAGATGAGTGTTGTGTGAACATGTGTGGAGTAATAGCTGCGTGGTGTGGTGTAGATCGTAGAGTGGCATGGGTTAAATAACCAGCCACTGTGTTAAGTAAAATTTTTGTAAAGCCCTCGTGGAGCCGATGTGGAAGGTTGCTTCTGTGCATAGAGAAGTGTGAGAGAGTTGGCTAGTGGTTGTGGTGTGGGGCGGTCAGGCAAGTAAAAATGGGCCAATTCGAGGTTGGAGGTCAAAACGAGTGTGTAGTTGCAAATTGAAAAGTGAAAGTCGTGCACTTTGAAGTTGAGTGCTTGTGTTGAAGGGCAGCCGAAGAAAGGAGTAAAGCATGCAGTGGACCAGTGTTGTACTGTCTATATCGAGCATGCGGTAGCTGTGTTCTTGGGTGAAAGAGCAAGAGCATGAAATTGTTGTCAAGTGGAGTCATTGGAAGAGGCATAGAAGAGAAGAGGAGCTGTCAGCTAGCATAGAGTGTGAGAAGTAAAGCGTTGTTGGAGTCTTGTGTTGAATGCGTGAGTGTGTTCGCCTAGGTTTGAGAGCTTGAGAGTTGATTAAGAAGCTTCACAAGGCGTCGTTGTTAGCGAATTGTTGTGTGGAGAGCTTGTTGTGCAATAGAGTGCTACAGGTAGGGCTGATTTGCAAAGTTGAATGGTGCAAGTGGGTCTTGTTCAAGGTGAATCTTTGCTTGGTTCATGTCAATATTTATATATGCCTGGTTTGTGAAGTATTACTGAGTGTGGAAGGCCAATTTAATGCACTGTTCAATCCACAGAGAGTGATGTTAGTGAGCACCGTCTGTGGAGAGCCCTTTACAAGGTCACTGGTCTGATTGGAGGGAGTACAATGAGTGGGATAATATTGGATGCTGATTTTTTTGATGATGCCTTTTTGGAGAGCCCATTTGGAAGTATTTTTGGGTTTGGTAATATATTTTATTTTGGTAGTATTTTTAAGTCACAAGAATTATTAAATCAACACAATGATTTTATTGATGACCATAAATATTCAGAGGTGGAGTCCATTCCACAGGAGAACAAAACTTGTTTGTCCTTGAACCCAATTACTAGTAATGTGATTGGCTCTGTTTCTAAGATTTCTGCAACAATGGAGGATGCTACCATGGATGTTGTTTGGAGGCTGCTCATGTTCAAAGATGAGTGCATTTTTGTGGCTCCTCATGGAAAGTGGGGAGAACATGAATTAGATTACCTTGTTCTGCATCTTGCATTGCATCCCAATCCAGAAAAGGTTGTGGATGTTAAGTACGTAAGCAAGGAGCAGAGGAAGCTCATAAGGAAAGCAATAAAGGTGAAGATGAAACTGCACCAGCAAAGGAAAAGGAACAGGCATGGACCCTTTAGCAAGAAGACAAAAATGAAATGTTCTGTTGTAAGCCTAGTTGAGACTTAGACTAGCAGGCAAGTTAAAGTTTAGGTCGTAGTGATTAAGGGGAGGTGTTAGAACATTAATCACACATGATCGTATGACGATGATAGTCGGCGAGTCATCAATGTCAGTAGGCGTAGAGTGGCTAGAATCGGTAGATTTAGATAAATAATAAATAACAATAGGTGAATCCCTGTAGTGGGTTTTGTATAGATGTATGTGCTTTGTAATGTAATAAAAAAGCTCTGCTGAAGAGTCTTCATTGTTTTCAGTCATTGCTAAATCGGGGAATGTGTAAAAGGGATGGATCATGATGGTCGATAAAAATATTGACCTTTCACATGTTTGCAAACAAATTATAATTGCATTCTCATTCATTAGAGTGAAATTATGTTAATTTCAACGTGTCAAAAGAATTATACATCATTTGCCACTTTCTAAGGGATGCATTATGATTGATAAGAATATCGACGTGTCAGAAACAATTTATAATTGCATTGTCATAAGAGTCCATTCATAATTGCATGGTTATTATTATAGTAAATTTATGTTATTTTTAGAGTTTAAGTTCTGTAAAAAGTGAAAATTCTTTAGTGTAAATTTTAGATTTTTTAATCAAATGTTTAATATAACTTTTATAGTTTTTAAATTGTTGATAGGTGTATATATATAATGGATGAAGGTTCATTGATTTTTTTTTGTTTTTTAATTGAAGGGTGTGATTAAATTTAAATCTGGAGTGAATATGTTTTGGGATGTGTTTCGTTTGAGTGGTTGATTAACCACTGTGGTGAAAGGGCGTGCGAAGGGTTGGAAATATTTTAAAGTGAATTAAAAGTTAAATTAATGACACGTCACAACTACATATTATAGTTAAAAAAGAAAAGATATTAAATTAAAAATGGTTAATGAAAGAAAATTATTTAAGAAGGAACCCTGAAGCGTTGGATTTAAAAATATTTTAAATTGAATTAAAAGTGAAATTGATGGCCTGCCCAGTGTTACGTGTTGTTAATATAATTAACTTTAATCACAGCGATATATTGTAATTAAAAATATATTAATTATTATTATAATTAAAAAAAATATATTATTAATTATTAATATTTGAAAAAGTAAATTTATTAGTAATTAAGCAAAATAATTATATTCATATTAATATTAAATTCAAAATGTTATTTAATTAAAATAGGAAATATTTTTAAATTATATTCTATAATTTTAAAAAAAATAAAATAAATTTAATTAATAATAAAATATATATTAGTTTAATTAAATAAAAAGAAATATAAAATTCAAATAATTATAAATTTTGTAAATTTAAAGAAAACTGTTTTTATATTAATTTTTTTTTAATCGATGTAGTCTAACTTATTTTCGGCAATCCTTTCATCGTATGTGATTTCATGGTTGCAGTCCTTCATGGATATAAGAGGAGAACTTAAAAGCCCTAACCACGTGCTATAGGCAAGTAGGAAACTCAAACACATGGTCCACGACCGTATAAATCGCAAATAATAATAATAAAATAAATAAATATAATAATTAAATATATATATATATATATTTATATATATATAAGTATATACTATATATATTATATATATATATATATATAATATATATATTGGAAACCATCAGTTACATGGTTGCAATCCTTCATGGATATAAAACCTAATCCGTCACGTACATGCAACCAGAAAACCCTAATGACGAGAACTCGTGAAAGCAACTGTCCACAGCACAAAATTTAGGAATAATGTATTAAAAAACCTAAAATGTTCGCGCCAACTAACGAAGCATGGAGAGCTCTAAAGACTTGCAATGCACTGGCTATAGTTGCTCTGCAGAAAATGAAAAAAAAGAAGAGAAGGTTAGGGCTCAATTTATACTGGTACCACAAAGGAAGGAAAAAACAAAAAAAAAAAACAAAAAATTGACTTATTAATAGTGTCAGAAAGCCATGTATACCTGAAATTGATCTTTGTGCCTCACACCAGTCAGGTGTGCCTGACCCATGCAGAGAGAAAAGGAAACAAAAAAGACGGTGTAAAAAAAACCCTAAAAGGCAAATTGAAGTTGCGAGGTCGAATTACAGAAAAAGAATGTCGCAGTTGGAACCTACCTGAACCGTCTGCACCCACACTGGAAGAGTGGTCACAACATAAACCATAATGGGCAAAGAAACAACTCTGTTGAAATGCCTAGTAACTGGAAAACTTGTTGAGCGAAATAAATCAAGCGAGGGTGTTGTTATAGCCACAGAATTGACAAAAAAAAAAAAAATTGGAAAAAAAAAGAACATAACTTTGTGAACAGGAGGTTTAGTGTTTAGATACCTAGTGTGGAAAAATCACCAAACTTGTCAGCACCATGGAAAAATGATTTGCAACGATCGTTGGCGAGGGGATTAGGTACTTGTAAACTGACTATGCAACCTAACACAACCCTTGAGCTGAAGGCCTCCCTCAAACTTGGGTGGGAATGCCAAAGGTGGTTGCCACCTCTATTGCTGAAGAGCAATTTACATCGTCAGATCAACACTGAGACAAATGTTACGCCAAAGGTGGTTGCCACCTCTACTGGTGAAGAGAAATTTCCATGGAATATAGAATGGAAGACAAGCAAGGAATTTCCAAAGACTTTCAACCACTCCATTGTTGGAGGAGATAGGAAGCTCAAAATATGCTTTGCGGATGTGGCGCTAATTGTGATAGATCAGGATATCTTTTATCTTTTCAATTGGAATAGTGGTCATGGACAAACTCCAAGGTGGAGATCTGGGCTCTATGGGGTCAATTATATTATGGCCGCTGGTTAATTAGCATGGCTTGCCAAAAGTTTCAGAGGAGGCCCATGCAGATAAGTTTCCTAAATTACTGCAACATAAATAGTGAGTTGATAACAAAAAGGAGGGTCAAGTACTATGATTTCATAGGACCGAGTCTATTCTTTCCTGCTGGACGAGTTGTTGGGAGAAACCACGAGCTTGTGACTGAGTTTGCCAATTGAATGTGTAGATATTACCATTGCTGAAGCGACTACGAACTACCCATTTTGCTGGTTGAGTGAGCCGCATGTTATTTACAGTCAATCTGAAGGCAAAGTATGAAAGAGGGGGTCGATTTGCTGTTAGTTTAAAGGCTGGTATAGTTAGTCTTTACATGGACTGATATTTCTATATGAAAGGGGGATGAGTTACAGTAATCTTGGAGTCTATTTCTCTTAATTTTGTATGGTTAGAACCACATCCAAAACACTTAATGTATTGAAGTCCACACTGCTGAATTATTACCAGATTTACTGATTATGAGAGGGCCGTGTTCCCTGTCTTAGTGGGCAGAGTTAAAGTGTAGTACGTGGGATTATTATTTGCACCAAGTGAAAAGTTGCGTACCTGTTGTAACCTCTGTTGGAGAGATATAATCTTGCTGGTACATTTTGGACATTGTAACAACCATATAATTGGACAACAGTCAACTGGTTTTCTTCTACTATATATAGAGAGAACTTGCATACTACATAGCAATGTGTGCAAAGGGCGGAATAACATTTTGCAAGAGGGGATAGAGGATTAAGTGCAAGCGGCAGAGTGAGCACAATTGCAAAGGAAAAATGAGCAATGTTTTCAAGAGGATTGTGGTGAGCAGTGTATGCATTCAAACATGACAAAGGAACCAGAAATTTCAGAACATGTGGAGACAAATGATTTAGGACAAGTGAAAATTGTCTCATTTGGCAAAGATGGGAAGTGGGTTTGGGTCACATCTAAAATGGGAGCAAACAAGGAAGAAAAGGTCTAAAAAGAAAAGTAATCGAGCCATTTGCAAAAAGAACTCAAACAAGTCTCCTCCACAGGGACGTGGCAACAAGAAGTCCAAAGGAAAAGTCATTGATGATTCTGCCTTATATAGTCCCATATCCACACTTCTTACCTAGTCATCTGATCTTTATGTGAAAGAATTGTTAAACGCAAAACAAAGGTTGGAGGTTTTGGAAACTAAAGGGCAAGAAAGAGATCATAAAATTTATATAATAACAGTTGAGAACAAGGCGTTAGCAGAAAGCAATAAAATTTTAAAAGAACAAGTGACATTGCTACAGGAAGATCTCCTGATAGGGAAGACATAATGACAACACATGAATGCAGATGTGCAAAACATAAAGAAATATGTAGTGGAAAGTACAGAGGTGGTGATTGTGAAATCATCCTAGGATAAAGGGAAAATGATTGCCCAAATAAACAACCATGAAGAGAATGCAAGAGAAGAAACGGAAGGATATTACACTAAAGTTTCCAAAACTTGAGCTCAATTTATTAGCAATTTTGCTAATAAGGAAGGAGAAACAAATATTCAGGTTGACAACATGCAAGATAGTGAAGGCAAGGAAAGACAAAATAGGATAGCAAACATAATTATTAAAGGGGTGAAAGACTATGGGAAAAATGAATGTACTCTTGACCTTGCAAGAGACTTCTTGAAAGACAAGTTGTTATGGCAAGGACAAATATGCCAAGCATGGAGGGTGGGTAAGTTTAATAGGGAGAGATCCAGGCCCATAAAAGTCATTATGTCTAGCTTGCATGATAAATATATTATTTTAAGAAAGAAACATCTCTTGAGGGGTTCTCTTTTTTTCCTAGAAGAAGATTTAATTGTAAAACAACATGAGGAAAGAAGGGAGGAAATTTTAAAGGTTAGGGTAGTAAGAGATGAAGGAAAGAGAGCATGGATTTATAAAGGCAAAGATGTGATAAAAAAATTTGGACCTCCTTCCAGAACAGAGCAACAAGATGGTAATAAAGAAGAGGCAACAAACTCTTCAACAGGAAATCAGAAAGCAAGGTTGGTATCGGAAAACAGGGACAAACACTCAAATGTGAGTCTTGCATGTCAAAATAAATAGTAATCAAGTCATACCCAAGTTTCCTTAAGATTAGTTTGTTGGAACCGCAGAGCTTACCCATGGAGATGAGGACTTGGGTTAGGGCCTATTGCGGAAAATAGAGACATAATTTGCCTCATAGAAACACATGAGCATGAAGGGTGCAAGACACCTTTGTTTGAAGGACACTGGAAGATGGCAGTGTGGAACAAGGCAACAGGGAATGACAAAGGGCACAGGGGTATCATGGTTTTAGTAAGGGAGAAAGAAGGTCATCTCATTCAGTTAGAAGAAGAAAACTCAAATAAGCAATTCATTTGGTTTAAAATATCAGAAAATGGAAACCACATTAGAATTGCAGCATGCCATTTTGCGCCACAGGTTTCAAAAATCTACAAAGGTAGAGGGCTTGACCACAAGGATCCATTTGCAACTTTAAAAGCGAATATTGCAACATATTCACAGCTAGGTGAAGTCATTATAGTGGGTGATTTTAGTGCTACGACTACAAGTGAGCAAGCTAGCATTCTTTGTTGTAAAGATGATTGTGACCATATTTGGCTTACAAAAGAAAGTAATCATCAGTGGGAAAGAATTTCAGAGGACAAGGGCTGCAATCTCTATGGTGAACAATTGCTTACTCTATGTGGGACCTTTGATTTAGTCATTTGTAATGGCTTGATTAGATGGGCAAAGTCCGGTAATTTCACTTGCAATACTTACAATGGAGCAAGTGTGGTAGATTATGTAATTTGCTCGCATGGTCTGTGTGAGAAAATGGAAGAAGTTTTGGTTGGAGATCAGCTGTGGGATATGAAATCAGATCACAAGCCAATTAATTTATGTTTCTCTTGGATTGGAAAGAAACAATTAGAGTTAAAAATTCAACATGTCCAACAAAATCTCCCACAGGGTAGAATTCTTTTGACCCCAGAAAATTGTAACACTTACAAAATGACACTAGAGAGGTTCTTTGAGAAGGAGAAAATTACAATTCACAGCCTTCATAGTCATGAATTAACACATTTAATTCAATGCGCACTTGCAAAGTGAAAAAGAACAAAAATTAAGAAGTCTAAAACAAATTGCTTTCCAGTTAATGCTTGGTTTGACGAGGAATGCAAAAAGGCAGGGAGAATATGGAAAGAGTCAAACAAGGATAACATAAAGCTTAAATCTTATAAGCAGTTATTAAGAAAGAAAAAGACTAATTTCATGGTTTCAAGGAGGGAAGAACTAATCTTCCTTGGGAAAAATAATCCCAAATTATTTTGGAAGGAGCTCCAAACAAAAAAGATACAAATTGAAAATAATATTACAGCGTCTAAATAGTTTGACTATGCAAGACAACTCTATGAGCAGGTTCCCAAGATTGACCCTCCTCCCTTGGTCAACACTGATACTGAACTCTTCACGGTACAAGAGGTAGAGATGGGTATCAAGAAGTTGGGTGTTGGAAAAGCAAAAGACTTAGCTAAACTCCAAGCAGAATATCTAAAGTGGGGCTCAAAGATTCTTGCACCTAACATTACAAAAATCTTCAACATCTTACAATAAGGGCTGCCCACAGATTGGACAATTAGTCTGGCAATACCTCTTTTCAAGAGCGGTGACGTCAATAATCCCTCCAATTATAGGACCATCATGATAAACCCTTTGTTTGCAAAGCTATTTGGAAGCATGCTAGAAAACAAAATTAGCAAGTGGGCAGAAGAAATAGATAAGCGTGCTAAAGGGCAAGCAGGTTTCAAACCTAAACATTCCACAGTTGATCATTGCATAACTTTAAGGCACATCATTGAAAAAGTTTGGGAGAAAAAGGAAGAAGCCTTTTGTTGCTTTGTTGATTTCAGAAAAGCGTTTGACTCGATTCCTAGGGATAAACTTTGGCAGAGAATGAAGGAACTTGGGGTTTCTAAACATTTGAGAGCAGCTGTGCATACGCTGTATGAAGAGGTGAAAGTCAAAATTAGAACTTCAGCAGGCATTTTTGAAAGTTTTAGAAGCGATATCGGGGTCAAGAAAGGTTGCCCATTGTCTCGTACACTTTTTGGTTGATATATCGACAAGCTTGAGTAGTGGTTAAATTCGCAAGGGGGTGATGGTATCTATTTATGCAAGTTTGTTATAAGGCTTCTTTTGTATGCAGATAACCTTATTCTGATTACTAAATCAGTTCTTGGTTTGCAAGAGCACTTACTATCCCTTAAGCATTTTTGTATAAGTGTGGGGATGCAAGTCAATATCAGCGAAACGAAAGTAGTGGTCTTCTCTAAGAAAAAAAAACATAACCAACATAAGTTATACTTTGAAGGCAACATTATGGCAGAAGTTGCGGATTACAAATACCTCGGAGTTGAATTCAACAAAAATCTAAGCTAGAATGGTTGTAGAAAGAAAATAACTTTGGGGGGTTGGAAAACATTTTATGCTTTTCAAAATAGGTGTAGAGAGGCAGAGTTATGGGACTAGAAGACCACTCAAACTCTTTTTGGGCTTCTAGTGATTTTGGTGATTCTCTATGGTTGTGAATTGTGGCTAGCAGTACCTCCGACATGCAATGGAGACAAATTGAGAAAATTCATAAGTGTTTGATTATAAACAAATTTAAGATTAAAAGTGCAGTTCCTTATGATATCTTGTTAAGTGAAACAGGGACTAATCCTATTGAAGCAATTGCTATGGTGTGAGTCATAAGGTATTTAAAAAAATTTGAGCAAATGGAAGAGGGTAGATGGCCAAAGGTTGTATTTAAGGATAGATTGTGCAAGAGCAAAAAAACTTGGATGCAACAACATAACAAATGGTTTAGTAAATGGGGTATTTTCTTGAACGAGTGTCCCATAAACAACAAAGAGATAAAAGCTTTTGTTATGGAAAAGTTCCACAAACGTACTTGGGATAAGGAGCTAGGAAGAAAGAAAAATTACTATATTGAAGTGTTTAATCCCACTCATAATCATCAACCAAAAGCATACATAAAGGCCAATATCTCGTAGAGAGTCAAAATTCTTATTGCTCAGTTAGGGACTAATTCTCATCAACTCCGTTGTGAAACAGTCCGTTGGAAAAGGCCAAAGGAAGTGTTGGAGGAAAGGGTATGCATTTTTTTTTCTTCTGGAAAAGTGGAAACAGAAAAACATTTCATTTTAGAATGTGAGGCCTTCAAAGACAACAGGGAAAGTTATGCACGTATGCTGGAAGCGAGCTTTTGGGATAATCTATTTAGTGAGGGGTGTGTTGAGACGCTGGGAGCATTTATTGTGAAGTTTCACAGAAAAAAGGCCGAATACATAAAGTAGATGAAGAAGCAACCTGTCACATAGGCTATCTTTAGCCTCGTGGACGTTAAAATAATTTCTTTCTTTCTTTCATCAAATCAATGCGCAAACAAATATACAATCAAGACTGTTTAAGGGTGGGATATTTGTGGGTCCCATACAACTGGACATCAAAAACATTACGTAATAATTTTTATTATTTTAAATCTATTTTTGTAATTTTAAAAAATTAATAATAGAAAATTATTGTTGTCATTATTATCTTGCCGCCGCGGGCAGGTATAACACAATGGTAATTGCGTTGACTCTTGATTAATTACTATTTTGACCAAAAATTGAAGTGCAGCCTTTAAAGTTTACATTATTAAGGAGATGTTTTTGAATATTATAATTTTAATTACTTAAATTTGATTGGCTTATTTAATTTTTTTCTTATTCTACAATAATAATGGTGTACAATACATGTCAATTCACAAAAGGTCATACAATGCTTTTCTGCTAGTATAAGGGTTTCTTTTTAGGCAATTCCTATTTCCACCTCCATAGAAAACTTAATGCTATGGAGGGTACCTCTGTCAGAGTCTCACAGAGCCCGGCGACGACATGGACCATACCTTTCCAGCTGCCCAGCGAAAAGCCCCCGGCGACCCTGCCCGCGGCCAACCTTGCAGTTCCGGTCACATCGTATTGATGAAGTATGGCGACGGGAGTCCTTCCTTCGGCCGAGAAAAGACTGCAGCCTTCACCATTTTCCGGCAGCTCCATCACTCCAACTCTGGGAGGCTCCACTGTTCAGCGTAATCAATGCATTCAAATAACGAGCCCATTTGAATTCAAATTCAAATTTGAATTTAAGCGCCCAAAATTAAACGCTCATCCACATTCGAAGCTTCTCAATCACCATTTCGATGAGTTGCGCATATGCTGTTCGAGGATTTGTGCAACTTCACAGAGTTTTAATGGTTCACAGAGTTTTAATGGCAGACAATGATTTGAGAACCCTGGTTTTAATGGCGAACATTAATCTGAAAACGCTAAGTATTGAAGATTGTCTGGATTGGTTGTGACGCTGAGGTATTGGAGCACAACATTTTGTATGAACGAATTAAGCTGTGAATTCCAATATCTGTTGCAGGGTTTAGCTTTCTAAAACTGATATATGTTTGTGTACTGTTGTGCAGGTGTTTAAGAAGAGAAGAGTGGAACGGAGTTGATTATAGCGTTTCAGAATGCCTGGCTGCCCAATTGTTAGTTCTTTTCAGTCATGTTCTACAGCCCCATGTAAGTCTTTTCGTGTAAATCATGTCTGATATATGACACTGATATTACATTTGGCATTTCACACTTTTCTACTGTATTGTTGCGACTGTGCAGATATTGGTGGCCATGATCCAATTCAATTCAGTAGCATGACAGACCTCAAATTTTCAAGGTTTGTTGAATCTGATGATACTTGGGATGTCATAAACAGTGGTATCACCTTCTCTGGTATATGTGGTACACGTACCTGCAGGGCATATAAGAAGAATGTTTGTTGCAAACTTTCTAAAGGAGTTTATGGGAAGTTTGATCTAGCGAAGGACAGTTGTGATTGTGTGTGCCCATGTTGTGAAAAGCCTGTGAAAATGTTGGATACATGTTGTTTTTATAATTGTAAATGGAAGTACACGGTTATGGTGCAAGAGTCAAGTACTGCAAGTGAATTTGAACTTCCGAACAAATATATCAAGAGAAACGGCAGTGGTCTTGCAAACGCAAGAAATGGGTATTTTGAATATACCGGAGACCTAACAAATTGGAGGTTCCTTGAGTTCAATGTCAAGAAAATTCCAGAGAGCGAGCTCGTTGATTACTAAAATGATATGGTTGCTTTGCACCATCTCTATGCAACTTCTGATTACTGCTCTTTTGGTGGATATGTATATGAAAGCGACTTTACCGCGTATATGATGCGCAAGGATTTTGCAGGAATGTTTAATGTTTTGTTGCGTTTTAGAGGGATACGGGTATGTGAAGAAAATGCCCTCTGTTTTGGATGATCCAACAAGTTAAAACCTATGTTTGATAGGAACTCTTTTGGTTACCAAACCTCAAATTTTTGGAGAGCCTAAATTATCCTTAGACTTGTTAGGGCCCCGTCTTCTTGGACGGATTTTGCAATTTCACAATGGTTTTTGGTAACAGTTTTATTAATATACTCAGTGTACTTCATAAGATTCTCATTTTTATTTTCTATGAAGGTGTCGTAATGAATGCAGTATTTGGTTGTGCATTTGCTTCAAGTAAACCACATCCGGTGTACATGAACTGTTTTCTGCATTTTTCTTTAGAAAGTATTTTACTGAGTTATTTTTCTACATAATTACTGGTTTTTCCTCCATTTAAGGTTGAAGTTAATATTTGTGACCAGTTGGTTCGTAATATTTTTCAATATTTTTCCAAAATAAAGAATGAGTGAAAAATGTGGTTAGTTGTAGTTACAAGATAATATCTAAAATAAATAATCTTAAAATATAAAAATAAAGATAATACGCTACCCAAAATAAAATAGGAAAATATATTTACAAATAGTGATATGATTAATAAATACATAATGTTAAAATATGAATATAAAAATAAAGATAAAACACTACCCAAAATAAAATAGAAAAATATATTTATAAATAGTGATGTGATTAATAATTTTATTGATTTTTTTGATAATTATGAATATATGTGACTTTTTTTGAAAGGTGATAATATCATGTTTAAGTGATTATTATATATATATAATGACATAATATGAATATAATAATAATATAATAATGATATTAATATCATATCATATATATATGTATATATATATATATATATATGAATACTTTATATATATTAAAAGTATGATATTATATGAGAAATGTATATTTTATGTTCTATTAAAGTTAGTAGTGATAAATTCTAGAAAATAAGTTGCTAAATTTGTTATTCTAATATTTTAATGTGTGAATAATTTGAGAAAGTGGTGGTTTTTTAATAATAATGATGAATTAATTTATATTAGTACATATATATAAGTTTGATATATGTTATATTTCATTCTTTAGGCCTCTATATATATAATTAATATTATGTTTAAACTTTTGACATATATTGGAGAAGTTATACATTAAATGCTTAATTAAAGTATGGTAAATTTAACATTTGTTACTTTATTTCAATGTGAATAATTTGAGAAAGACAAGTAGTCATGTGTTTTATTGAATAATTAATTTACATTAAAACATAGCAATTAGTAATGATTGTTTTCACTATTAATTGAATATATTTAATTCATTTTATAAAAAAATTAATTAATAATCCCCATATTATATAAACCATAAAATAAAAATTTAAATCCAAAAAACAAACATAAACACAAGTAATTTTAATTGATAACTGCAACAATACTCTGATTATTAAAACCTATCCCAAAACTTCATAAATATTTTAAATCTATTTATATTTGAAAAAAAAATGACCCGTACCTACCATCTCATAACTAAAAGCTGTCTTAAACGATTTACCCAACATTAACGATCAGGGGTATCGATGAGCATGAAAGATGTAAATTCATCGTTAATTCTAGACATATGGTTTTGATAGTTTACATGACCGGATAAAAAGTGTTTTAAGTATTTTTTCCGCCAATTATTCATATGGCGCAATGTTATAAATATTCATTAAAGGATTTAAGTTTCTGCGTATTGATGTAGACATAAATTGATGAGTGGATGTCTTTGAAATCAAAATCAATGTGGTATTCATTTATGAGTGAGTCAAACCAAAGCTCTCTACCCATTTACCTCAATCATTAATGTGTTTGCACTGAACATTAACGTGGCCATACCATGAAGTTAATTATTTTTGTAATTTTTGGATCACATTTAATGAACTTCAAGTAAAAATTATGAGACAATTATTAACAACAACACAAATTAAAGCACATAGAACTTGTAAGCGGAAAATGAAATAACGCTTTTATTGAATTTTTCAGATATCGATTATACTTGATTTACACTTTGTTCATATCAAAGATGGACCGTGTTCGCATTTGCCATATTGTTGCTATTCAGGCTTCTCCAGGCTTCTTGATATTTTTATTAAGCACCTTCATAAGGGCAGAGGCCTCTATCCTGAGAAGAAATAGTATATTGACCAGATGGATCTCGAATTTGTCGATGCTATTTCACGCTGTTTTTACCTATTTTTCTATGGTAGAATATCTTTTCTCAGTGGGGTTCCATGTTCCTGAAGTGCACTAGATAACTTGTTCTTCATTATCTTTTTTTTTTGTGTTTTAATATACCCCCCCCATCCGATGTTGCTGGTATCAGATTCTACAAACTTATAAGCTGCATCATTAGATAGATACAGTATGGGAAGGTCTTTGACCATGGCTTTAATCTTTTGAACTGCTCTGGTATGGAGTGGGGTCCAAGGTTCAGGATTTTTTCTCAGCGTTTGATTTAATAAGCTTCTGTCCTTGGCGCAGTGTTGATAGAAATTACTTACGTAATTTAAACCAAGAAATCTTTGTAGCTACGTCTTGTCTGTAATCATGTCTTGAAATTTGTTAGATAATTCCAAAGCATGTTTTTGCAAGTAGATTTGGCCATTGAATATAGTATGGCCAAGAAATCTAATGGAAGTCTGAAAGACTTCGATTTTGTTTTCGCTTAATACAAGACCATTATTTTTTATTGTATTTACAAAGGTCTGTATATATTTAAAATGATCTTGCAATTTTTTTGAAAAAATAAGTATATTATCGATATACACAATTAGCGAATCGAAGAAGGGTTTGAATATAGAGTCGATCACCTTCTGGAACTTGAATGGTGCATGATTTAGGCCGAAAGGCATTACATTCCATTCATAATGTTTCGCTGGGACACTGAAAAATGTTTTGAAATTATCCTTCTCTGATATAGCAATTTGCCAAAACCCTAATTTTAAATCGAACTTGGAAAATATTTTTGCTCTTGCTATTCTGCTTATCAGATCTCCTTTGTGGGGAATCAGAGAAGGCTTATAATTGATGATTAGCATTGAGTTCAAAGGCTTATAATTGATGATTAGCATTGGGATGCCTATGATTTGTTCCGCTATTTTATTTACATATAACCCATAACAATTCCACGGGCTCTCTAATTTTTTGATCAATTTCTTACTCAACAGAGTTTTGATTTCTTTTTCGCAAAGCTCACGATATTCCTTGTTCATCGGAATTGCCTTACTTTTACATGGCTTACCTGTATATTTTGTTTTATAGGGAAATTCAACACAATATTGCTTTCTGTGCCAAAAAACATTTGGATTTTTTGCATAGCGTTCTTTCTCTATTTGTACCTTTAATTTTGAAATATTCTTTTTTATTGTTGGTAAGATTAGCTGTTGTGAGATATGAATGGTGGATTTCAGAGCTTTTAGATTTTGTTAGCTTTGATTCAACGTTCTTTAGCTCTTCCATACTCTGAGCCATTGTCAAGACTCATAGAGCTGAGACATATGGTAATTTAATTTTTCTTGGGCCATTTGAGGAGGTAGGAAGAGTAATAAAATATCCACCCTTATTCTTTTTTGTTCTAAATGAACCATCTGGTTCAACAACAACGAAAAATATGTTACCTAAAATACAACCAACAGGGATGTCAGCGGCTGCAAATTAATTTTATGCATTGATTATCAAAGCAGAGAGATGCCTTGGGAATTTCATACTTCAGTGTTTTACTTCCCAAGCCAATAACTTTTCTTTCTGCTATCATCCAATATTTAGCAATGATCATTTTTGTATTTAGAATATTTACGTCTGCTCCAGAATCAATAAGAGCAATCAATTTGAACATCTGCCCGTGTATGCAAATATTTATTTGTACATCATGTCGCTGGTATTCGATGGCGAGTATCCTCATTCCCTGAAAACCGGAAGTAGTATCTTTTCTTCCTTCATAATTCTGTACATTTGACTTGTAAAATTCTTCTGTATCGTATTCTTCTATAGGATCTGCTTCATCAATGGATTTCCCTTTTTCTAATCTCACATTCTAAGATTTAAGAATAGAAATTTTAGATTTGAGATTGTGAATTTCATGACTTACCTCTCCCAAGGTAAGCGCGCGAACCTTATCCTGTTGTTAACGTCTTTGGATTTTGCATTCTTTTTATAAGAAGCTTCAATGAAGAGTGGCTTCTTTGAAGAACTTCTGTTGAAAGATTTCATTTGATCCATAAAGGCTTCCATAAAGCGATTCTTCATTTCTCCTCCTTCCATAGCATTTATTTGGGACAAGATTTTTATCTCATCTTCTTCTGTTTGTACCAAAAGAATTTTTTCTTTTTATTTATGTCGCTATATATCTTCATCAGAAGATTCATTAGAAATTTCAGATTCATAAGAGAAAATACATTTACAATTTTCAGACTCTGAACAATCACAAGCATTTGCATAAAAATTTAATTCTTCAACTTCTTCTTCTGAAGTATATACAGAACTAGAACTTTTAACAAATGAGTCAAGCAACTATCGCTGCTGAATTTGGGGGGTGTTCTTTGATCACCACATTGGGGCAATGATCAGTTTTATGATTTATAGACCCACACCTCATGCAAAGATACTAAGCCTCTGTTTTTGGAGTTTTTAATTTTTGATTTTGAGGTTGAGATTTCTTGCCTCGATTTCTTTTTTATTCTTCACCTACTGGACAAGGATTTGCAGTATGACCACTTTTTCACATAACCAACATGTCAATTTATTCCATTTTTCTTGTTTAACACTATGCAGGTGAATATCAGAAGGTTTATAATAATGTGTCTTAGGGACATATTTGTAATATCCCTTCCTTTTATGCTGTCGAAAAGATTGGTCTTTCTTCTTAAAGTCTTTTCCGGTCGATAAATTTTTTTCTTTCTTGACTCGTTTCTTGATTTTTCTCCTTTTTACTAATGGATCATCAAGAGATAACCCATAGTCGCTGCATAATGATTTGCTATCGGGGAATCTGGACAATGTTTCTAGAGACTTATTAACTTTCGAGCTTATGGAAAGACCAACTAGAGCTTTAGTAATAATTGAATATGTTTGTCCCCATGTGTAAGACTCAAAAGGCGTTTGAAAAAATTCTTGCATTCAAAGATAGTCAACAAACTTGGAAGGAAGTGATGCAAGATAAACTTGCTTCCATAACAAATTCTTTGAGTCTTTGACTTCATAGATTCTTTGCATCCAATCTCGATGGAAGTCTTCATATTGGGATAATTATTGCACTTGAGATTCATTAAAATAATGTCATTCTTATTGGCTATTTCTGCCTCAAAACCACACTAGTGCTCAACAATCGTGGAATTCAATGCTCCAATCATGTTGTTCTGTATTGTCCCATCTAAATTATGAATTATATTCCTTGCTTATCTTTGAGAAGCTATTCTTCCATCTATTTAATTAAAGCAAGAGAGGATTCTGTTTCCCACCATTTTGATAGTGTGCCTGTGAAACACTGGATAATTGTTTTGCAGGCTTCTACTTCAGTTTTTCCTCTTAGACAAATAAGTTTATATTCGGTAAACATCATGTCTACCATTTGTCCTATCTCGCTGACACTGAGGTTATCTATAGTACATTCCCTATGAGAATCAGGGAAGAAAGTGTGGGTTTTAGGGAATTTATCTTTTTCTCTGATATCAGGCGCTGAATACCTGTTGCACTGACTTTCCAAACGCTGATATATAGGCATAACTTCTGGCTCTTTTTCCTCTTCCTTAAATAGAGTTGCTATAGAAATATGTTCACTTGGATTTTCAACTTTTTCTGGTTCTTGGGATGCAATTTCTTTGGGGAATAAAAAGGAAACCCGTCCACTGGCTTGACAGGATCTTGAATACGGACACTTGCTTTATGCAAAAAAGAAGAAAGCACTGGTTTTTCTACTTTGGATATAGATAATTGATTCATTTTCTATACCAGTTCATTTATTTGTCCAGATGTAGAATTTGTCTAGATGTAGAACCAATATGTTCCACCATTTTGTCCTCAACATTCTCTAGCTTTATTAGAGATTCTCTAACATATCATCTAATCACTAAAGTAGAATTTTGAACATTGTTCAAGGAATTATTTACAGAATTTAAAGAAACTTGGACAGTATCAAATTGTTCTTTGACCTCTTTGGATTTAGCCATGTTCATTTCAAGACCTTTAATAGCTGTGTTTGTCCAATTCAGCTGTTTAGAAGTTTATGTACTCTGCTATCGGTACCAGATGCACTGTCATCCTTTAATACTAATGGTATTGCTTTGGCATAATTTTGTCATTCTCCAAGCACTATGCCTTTGTATGGAGGAAAAGTTGTAGGTGTTTCAACTTTAAGGCCATCTAGTGCTATCCAAGAATGTTGAGATGAAGTGGATGCATCAGTGATTAAAATCATTTGTTGCTTTCTCTTTTCTAACCAAACATAGAATGAGATCCATGTGTTAGTACATTCCATGTGGTTTTTCCATTCTTGAGACAATTTTATTTTCTCAGACATAGAATAACTGAAACCAAATTCTTTTGCTTTAGGATTTGTAGAAAGATCCCAATTCAATAGGGCTTTCATCCATTTGGCAGGGACTCTATTTTTCAGACATCCATCCATTAAAGTGAAAAATTTGTGCATCTCCATGACTGCTGGCTTTTTGCAGTCATCCAGAATAGAACCAAATTGGCAATCTGGTATAAGTCCATTAGCTTGCTCAAGATAACCAAGACCATATCTCGGTTCGGCTAGTCTCATTACTGAAAACATTTGGGTTAACCTCGGATCTTCATTTTCCAAAATAGGAATCTCATGCATCATCAAAACATGCTCTGACTTATGGGGAAATGGAATTTCTGAGCACTTAGGATTAGGACATGGATTGACGGAAGTTGTAGGTGGGGCTTCACCAGTCCTAGGATGATGGTTCTTATGGATTACCAAATCTGAAGCTGGCTTAAGATAACTGGATACTGACACTCTGGACATTTAAATTCTAGGGAAGAAAAATTTACCATCTGGGATAATTCAAACAATGAAATATGTTTGCAAGTATTTACAAGAGAATTTGTGCAAGCAATGTCAACAAGTTCAGGATTTTTGTATAATGGTGAACTCCTGCACATTTGATCTATCCCTTTCTGTATATAGTAGATCTATGGGGGAAAGATAAGACAACAGATGATGATTCTTCTTTGATATCTGCAGAAGTAATTTTCTTCACTGACGAAGGCCTAGGGTTTGAAACCACCCAGTGTTCAGGGAATGTCAAATCTTCCCACCTGATTGTTTGGTGTTCTATTTTTTGATTTCTAGAGTCTGTTAACACCACAACACTAGCTTTAGAATCTTTATTGGGGGCATGCATAGCAACAAGATACAGGGTATTTGTGTCCCTGAAGCAACATCTAGTTTGGATTGCTATATTATGTCTTTTCTTATTCATATCAAATCCAGTTGTCTAGATTTGGAGCTGGAGAATGCTCTCAATAGCTTAATCAAAGACATAAACTGAAAAATTTGGATAGCAATCAAAATAAACTGGACCATTTGAAAGAGGTGAAACTATCCCTCCTATTAACGAATCTGTATATTTGTTGTGTGTAAGATCTCGGACAGTGGCTAACACAAAAGTATTCAAACCCTGTGTGTTAATGCATGTATTCCAATTCTGATACAACCCAAATGAAGGTACTGGGTTTTTAGACGCTTAGCCTCGGCCTGTAATTGTTTGGGGTTAAGTAAAGGAATAGATTGTACACAGTTAGAGTTTTCCTGAATCTGACTGATAGATTCCTTTATGCTTATCCTAGTAGCGGCAACTAAATGGAAGGTAGAGAGATCTGCATAGAATTTTGAAGCATTAATTGAAGGTCGCTTCCATCTAGCAAAGCGTTGGCTTTCTTCATATTCAAGGTCAGCAGAATTTAAAACCTTACTAGATGCAATAGCGAACATATCCCGAAGGGGATTTTCTTGAATAGAGGACTCTTGTTCTTCGATATCACGGTATGAAATAGACTTTCTAATTGGATCCATTTTATAGAGTGATGAAAAAAATGAGTACTGAACCGGCGACCCAGACGTTACTGTTTCTGATACCAATTTTATGCAGGGGCTTTCACAAAGCTTGCTACAGTGCTGCTACAGTGCCGCGTGCTATGCTGTTGTCGCTCTCTGCTGACTTGGCCTCGCTGTGTCTCTTCGTATGTCTTCCTTGATCGACCTCTAGTGAACTTAGTGCGAACCTACTTGGATCTTTCACGCTCTGCGACCTTACATACGGCTTCCTCGCCTTTGTCTATATAGTTATTGGTTTATTAATGGGGGCAGTATATACCACTCGTTTGATATTGTAATTGCCATTTATTAAAGAACTGATAACTATATATATGGTTGTTTGTCTATATTTATCTCTCCAATGTTTTAAAATATGTTGCGAGTATTATTAGATTAGATTTTGAATCTTTTGTGGTAATTTGTTAACAAAGTATATTTCATTGATTTCTTTGAGTTGATGTTTGGTGAGAATTATCTAGTTTTTTTGTAGTGTAATTAATGCACGGCCAGAGTATGCTCACTAATTTGAAGTTAAAGAAGATAAAATAATAAATGAATGAAACTCAAAAAATTGTGGATAGGATCTTCTAAAGTTGTTATAATGCTGCTTTTCATTGAATAAAAAATCAAAACAATACATCTTATACAAGTGTTTAATTAGGGAGATGAAACAACTTTTTAAGAAATAGGATCTAGTTTGTAATTATAACAAAACAATTTAACTAATTGTTTTACATTATTTTCATGTGTCATCATTAATGGAGAAATGATTTATTTTCACACTTACTATCTCCCTAAACAATTCAAATTTCATTTTTTCAAGAGGCTTAGTGAAAATATTAGCACCATTTTAAATATCAGCGAAATTTTCACAAGTAATACAATATTCAATAATTATTTTTTGGATTGTATCTTCTTTTTAATAAAGTGAAATTGAGCATTGACATGCTTGGTTTTTGAAATTAATAATGAAGGATTTTTATGAAATTCCCTTCTCTACCATGTTTTTGAATTTTTTGAAATACTAAAAAACATCATTTTTTTTCCTAAGGAAATACACCAAACTGTACCTTGTGCAATCATCAATAAAAAAACATAAAATAATAAGCACTTCCTAAGGATTTGCTCTGCATGGGTCCACAAACATCAGAATGCACAAGTTCTAATACATTTATTTTCCACCTATCAAAATTAGAGGGGAATTCATCTCTATGAATTTTTCCTAAGGCATAGTCTTCACAAACATCGTACTCATTCTTTAACATAGGTAGTCCTTTAACCATTCTTTGTTTCTGCAATAACAACAAATCATGATAATTGAGATGACCATAACTTTAGTGTAAAAAGATTTTTGTTGACATAACTGTAGAAGTCAGTGTTTGATGACTCTCGCTGGTGACATCAAGCTTGTACATGCCTCCAACTTTGACTCCTGAAGCAACAAGTTTGCAGTGATTCAAGGGGTCTTTTACTATGAAATATGTTTTGAAAAATTCAACCTTCAGATTGTGAACTGTGATTGTGGACACATAGATCAAAATTTTCTTGATCTCGTGCACACACATAACATTATGAATGTGCCTAACATCGCCAATTTGTAAACTCACTAGAATATCTCTATATCCCTTGATCTAATGTGCACGATCATCTCCAAGATAAATGTTGCCACCATTACTTATTTCCTTGAAGTTCTCATACCAATCCTTATTACATGTCATGTGGATTAAGCTCTAGAATCCACAAACCATAAATCAACATCATCAGTTTCAACAAACAATGCAACATTAGACACAAACAACTTAAGATTCTTAAGATCAGAATTCAGGGCTTCTCCTACAAAATGTCTTGACTTTCCTTTGTGTTTATGCCTCGCTTCATTACTTTTCTTCTTGTATCAATCTCTGGCAAGAGGACCACTTCTACCACAATAAAAATATTTAATTTTAGAATAATTCTTGTAGGTGACATACTTTAATTTGGCTTTGGAGATGACCTTCTCTAAAATGGACTTCTACTTTTACTTCCTTTTCCCTGTTTTCCTTTGAAGAATTTATTCTTTGCCACACGTGCTAAGTTTAGATTTTGAGGTTTTAAATTATCACGCCTCTCTTCTAACTGCATCAATATACTTGTTAATTCCTCAAAAGTGGTATTATTTCCTTTGCTGCAAGACCTGTGATAAACATTTGATAGTCCTCTGACATTCCATTTAAAGTATTTTTCACAAGATCAATATTAGGTATCGATTCTCCTTTGTGTCTCAACTTATCTTTCAAGTCTTTGATTCTTGAAACAAAAGCACTAATAGATTCATTTTCTTCCATTTTAATGTAAAAGAGCTTACTTTTCAAGAAAATGACCCCATTTGTATTTTTAGTTTCATACAACTCCTTTAGTGTATTCTATGTTCGATTAGAACTCTGACAATCACGAATATGAGGAATTGTATTATATTCCACATACATCTTTAATAATACTTTTGTTTTGTTCTCTCACTTCTCCTAGTCTTGAATCGATGCATCTGTCGTGCCTCCAACAACACTTGGTTTTGCTTCTTCTCCCTTTTTGATCGCCCATACACCATAGCCTTCCATCAGAGTCTGCAACTTGAATTTCCATTTAACATAGTTGGTGCCATCCAATTTATTGGCCTCATTAAGGTATGTCTTTGCAAGTGGATTCATCACTTTTCCAGAGAATCCAAATCTTCAACAACACCTTGCTTCTTGCTTTGCACTTCACAAGCACCACCAACAACTCCAAATATATATATGCAGAACAAATAGAGAGAGAAGTTTAAAAAAAACACGCTTCCCTCAATAACTTCAAATAAAATGGAGCTTAATTAAAAAAAAAAAATGATCATCGCAATAATAATAAATACTATAAGAAATACTAATAATAAAAAATATAAGAAAGAAAAAAAAAATGGTTTCCGTATATGCGCACAGTTTCCGTATATGCGCACATCTTCCGTATATGCACACATCTTCCGTATATGCCCAGTTTCCGTATATGCGCACATCTTCCGTATCTGCCCAGTTTCCGTATATGCACACATCTTTCGTATATGCCTAGTTTCCATATATGCACACATCTTCCGTATATGCCCAGTTTCCGTATATGCACACATCTTCCGTATATGCCCAATTTCCGTATATGCCCAGTTTCCGTATATGCCCAGTTTCCGTATATGCGCACATCTTCCGTATATGCCCAGTTTCCGTATATGCGCACATCTTTCGTATATGCTCAGTTTCCGTATATGCACACATCTTCCGTATATGCCCAGTTTCCGTATATGCACACATCTTCCGTATATGCCCAGTTTCCGTATATGCACACATCTTCCGTATATGCCCAGTTTCCGTATATGCACACA
>APFE031572809.1:0-74451 GCA_000404065.3 Pinus taeda
AAATAAACCACTTAATAAATAATAAATAATACAAAATAATACAAAATAATAAATAATAATAAAAATAATGAATAATAAATAAATCATAATAAAATAATAAATAAATAAATAGTAATAAAAATAAAAAAATAGTAATAACCAAAAATAACAAATATAAAATAAAATAAAAATTTTATCAAAAATTAGCATGCCGACACATGGAGGGTGGGCAGAAAAAAAATAAATAAATGCGGGTACCATTTACTAGAACACCGTGTGGACTGCGTAGCTTATTGCTAAGAATATATTTGTCCTTAGATACCAAATTGGATAGCTAATTAAAGAAAACTGCAATGTGATGTGAGTCACTAGATGGTCCAATCCATCCACTAATTCACCTTTCAAATGATCATTAAACGCAAGATAAGGAGTACTAATGATCTAGATTCTATCAATCACGGAGATGTGGTTCAATATCACCAATTTCGAAGAAGTGCTTCGAGTCTCGTACTTAAGATTTTTTCTATTACAAGATTACCATCAATCCTATGGAAAGTAACACAAAAATGACATTTTCCTTTTAATCACATTCAGTCACTATTTTCATGTCATGCGTTAATCTATGACAGTAAATTAATATGATAATGGTGAAGTAATATTAATATGACATAAAATTTAAGCATAAAAAAAAAAAAAAAAATATTCCACATCATAAAGAAGAGACATTGCCACCTAACCCAAAACCGGATCGGATGACGGGGAAGGTTATTCCTCCCCAACACAAAAGAATAATCATTTTATTAATTATATGGTCTGCCTGTAAGCGCACCTGCGAAGGCAACACCATTGCAAATCCTTTAAATTTCAATATAATTAGGCGTAAAATTGCCTGCCTAAGATTTGTAAACTTGTCGAGAAATCTGTCCATACTGATCAACCTCATATGTGATTTGAAACATTCAGACACCTGCAATCTTGCGATATACACTTACAAATTTACAGACTTGTTATATAGCTTTGTATATAGCTTGATCAGTCGCACCTCTGGTGTCCAATATATGAAAAAGCAAAGCGGTACTAACCCGTAGAATTAACAGATAATGAAATCAGTGTACCCCACTGATGTAAATGGATTATCAAACGCTGAGCGCAATAGCGAGCGGAATAAAATATAGATGTGGAGGTATGAATAACTGAAAAAAGATTCATCTATCTGCAGAAAAATTCACCCATTGATTAATTGAATCCATGGAAAGCTACGCGCGATTCGAGATAGATGTGTTATCAACAGGATTTGTTCAGGACAAGATGTTGGTTCATGAATACAGCATAATTTACAAAGCTACTAATCAGAATGACTGAATGAACCACCAATTTAAAACTTGAGTAGCCAAAAAAAAAGGCATGGATATGCTACTTTGAAACTCTCTCAGCCCAATTTCTTTGTCCACCGCCTCATTGGGCTTTGCTCGAGCCATAACTCCAAATGATATACCGTCAACACCTCTTTGTCTGACATCAAGAAGCATCTTTATCCCAGTAAAACCAACTTCTTCAAAACCCACTATAAGAGAATCCATCAACACATTTGGACAGTGGAATTACATCAGAAGAAAACTAAGCCATAGAATATATTCAAGAGACGATCTCAATTATAAGATTAGGAGGATAACCACAAGATAAAATTGCCATGAGATGATTGCTCTCGACAATAATGCACTGACTTAGAATTCAGAAAATAGATATCCACTTAATACATGAACCATAAGTCAAATGATAACTCGAGCGCTTATCCTTTCAAACAATTAGCCAATGATTTTTTTTATGCAATGTAACAAGATTACTCAATGCCCTTAACTTTTCAAGTCATGCCAAACAAGACAAATGCTTTGCCAAGGTGCTCAAAATAACAATGATAATAGAAAATGCAACAAAAAATCCCAATGATCATTCAACTTAGGAGATGTCTAACATAATCAAGAAGACCTTCAAATCTCCTTAAAGTGCCAATATAAAGTTATCTTTCAATATTGTGTTAGAATTATACCAAACTTGTCCAACAACATATCTCTTATCTAATGCCTATAACCTTATGAGTAAATGAGAGCACTTTAAAGCAATGTATTCAGAATTTCAAATGAAACAAATGAGTATCTTCAGGACAGCAGAGAATTACTTATGTATGTAAATAATTTTAGGACAACAGTGAGCAATTTCTTATGTTAAATAGTCAAAATATTTCAGATTTGCTTATTTCTTTCTCTGCTTGGATTAGAGGGAGAACAAAGGAAGTATGCTTGTGCCAGTGATGAGCTTCAGATTTCTAAAATGCTTATGCCAGTCAATAAAGGATTTATGAGCAAGACAAATAATACCTCAAGGAGTTTAATAATCTCTGATATACTAGATAAGTTTAATGCCACTGTATTCAACCACTGTTGTGCAATATTAGTTGACTAAAATAAGAAGGTAAGGGTTTAGAAAATGCACACCAGAGAGCCTCAAGGGCATGAAAACACTTGTCAGATATGTCAACAAAATTCTTTTGAAGATGATCCTCCTGCAATACAAACATACCTCAAGTTCTCTGCATAAATCAATGATCAGCCTCAGAAAATTTTCAAAATCACACCAGTGACTGAAAGGTGACTGGAAGAAGCAACGCTACGAGGTCTTGAAGCAGCGTTGAAGATTAAGAGGCCTTAGAGGAAAATTGTCAGCCTCCAACTTCCTGTAATGGCTCTCTTGCATTGTAGCTTTTGGCTCCATTTTTACACAAAATTGCCAAAAGAGCCAACAAAAATTATACCATGTTCATCGATAATTGTTCCTTGGAAAGTTTAGTTAACAGATGAATAGAAAGAACACTATGATGTCTCAAATTTGATGCCAAATGGACCAGCTCACAGTGAACACAACCAGTGAAATCGTAAACAGATAAAACTCTGATAATTGAAACTCGTAAGCGGCCAATGTAGATCTGTAAAGATACAGTAAGAACACGAATTCCTAATAAGCACGGAGTTCTGTTTAGGCCGGGAGCTTTGCCACATCAAAATCCAATTGGATACAAAGCAGAATACAAAAAGCAAAGATTCCAAATAACTCAAATCACTCCCTTAAGTCAGAATGCCTTGAAGTGTTTCAATTCTAAAAAGACTAACAAACTATTACATATTGTAAGCAGTACGCTATATCTTTCACTTAAGCTTTCTCAATTTATACACAGCAGTTCACTACAGAACCCCTGCGGCCTGATTCAAATAAGCAAAGACATAGAGAACCCACAAAATCACAGATATCAAAGAACCAGTTGACTCTGACAGACTAAATGCCAAAATTGCTCTGTGGGGTCATTTTCCTTTTATAATTATTTTCACAGAGTGATTTATAACCACTTGTGAATGGAATTGAAAACTTACTTGAAGTAGCGAATGAACATCCTAGAAGCCCACAACCTTTACTGAATAATTTTTTTTTTTTCTTTCGGCCTAGCTGGGAGATGGATGAGTAAGACTTTAAGGAAATGACTTTATAATTAATAAAATCATTATTTTTTTTTGGGGACGACTCTCCTCCCAACCGTAGGCTCAATTGTGTAGGATTCTGCAACAACTGGCCACCCCCGAGCCCTCAATCAACGACTACTGCCAGTATTCCTAAGTCTTAGCATTCTCCCGTGGAACCTCAGAATGATCGAACCCCTTCCATCCTCCTCATCATTCCTTAAATAGAAAAAACATTGGATGGGAAACCACATGGACACCCTCCATGTGTCTGCATGCCACATGCCCACCCTCCAAGTGTCGGCATGCTAAATTTTTTTGATAATTTCCTTATTTTATTATGGTTATCATATTTTTTTATTATTTTATTATTATTTGTTATTTTGGTTATTACTATTTTTATTTTTATTACTTATCATTTTTATTTATTTATTATTTTTATTATGATTTATTTATTATTCATTATTTTTATTTTACTTATTTTTGTATTATTTTTTATTAGTTTATTATTATTTATTATTTATTAGTGGTTTTTTTTTTATTCATTATTTTATTTTTATTATTTATTTATTTATTTTTTATTAATTATTATTTTTGTATTATTTTTATTATTTCTTATTATTTATTATTTATTATTAAGGGAGGGATGTTACACCTCTCCTGTTCTAGTAGGGCTAGCTACCAGACTGAGCGTGGTTTGTGGTTACCCTGAATTTTGCCTTCTTTCAGCCTAAGGCAGATTTAGGTGCTAACAGTCCGAAAACTGGGAAAGCATACATTGCGCACTGGGAGGGAAATGAGATTGACAACACAAATTGGTGAATATGAGATGGATAAGGTAATCCTACACCTGGGTTCAGACGTGAATGTGTTACAAAAGAAGACATGGGAACGCATGGGCAGGCATGCATTGTAGTGGTCTCCTATACAATTACGAATGGCGAACCAACAAAAGATTTTTCCTATGGGGAGGTTGCAAGGGGTAACAGTTTATGTCGAAGACGCGAGCACGCAGACGGACTTTGAAGTAATAGAGATTGTTGACAACAAAAATCCTTATCCCACGTTGCTAGGAATAGATTGGGCCAGTAATAGATTGGCATCATTAACCTGAAGAAGCGGAAGATGATATTTGAGAAAAAGTCTCTATGCATAGTAGTTCCACTAGATCCAATCGAAGGAGTGCGCTACACTGAACCTGTGCACGATGATGACAACGGTGATGAGCTATATTGCATTTACCAGATAACGACACAAGACCAGGATCGGGTGAACCTGACTGCTGATGGGAGAATCTCGTGGGATCGTGACAGTTCCTGTACTTCAAATTCAGATGAAGAAGTAGAACGCTGGCAGAACCGGTTGCACGAAGTAACCATGCTGAATTGCAACATGATGATTAGATCACTACGGTGTGTGATGACAGAAGCAAGGGAATTGCCAACATATGATGGAGTAATAGCGATGGATGAATTCTTGGACAAATTTGAAATTGCAGTACCGGAATAGTAGCAGTACGGTGTGCTGGAATGGGTGATGCACACGACACCCGCACGATGGTGGAGTATACACTAGAAGACTATTGGAAACTGGTGTGAATGTAGCAGATGGATATGCTTATGGTTTGGAAGTCCCCAGCGTCGAACGAGATTCGGGCAACCAGGACGACACAGTTTATGCACCCACCTGTGTTGATGGATGTATATGTGTGTTGTGCAAGCACATCCCAGACTACGGATCGAAAATGGGAACCTGACACGGAAACAAGAAAAGTGACGCACACCACAAATATTCCACGACGGAGCATTCACAAAGTTATGCAGAATCATGAACAAAGTTTACCAGGCGGGACAAACTGATTGGGACCTGTGCGTGCCAGCGGTCCGATGGGCCTATAAGGCCATGTACAAGAACCTGAGCGCAGAAATGATTCTGAAGACGACAAGCAGAGTTGAGACCGTAGCTTTGGGAAATAATCCTTACGCAATAACCCCCATAATTGCGACAGTACGCGAGGACCAGAGCGAAGAGATTATGCAGCCGCACTAGGAGGAACATATGTAGATTCAAGAAGCTATTCAACGAGGGAACCTTGAGCTTCGCGAACTCGAAAAAAGATTGGTTATGATTGAAGTAGAAAAGCACATTAATGGACGAGGATATTAGAAAACTAGAAACCAAAATCGCGCAAGTATTGCGCGTCGACAGAAGGACGAAGCCACATATGGGCAGCCCTATCACCGCACTAGAAGATTGTCACCGAGAGTTTTGGCTATACTACCATGGATGCGACCACAATTTATCAGACAAAGTAACCAAGGAAGCGCACTACATAAGGAATAATGTGAGGCACTAACCGACGTGAGGGTAATTGAGGGGTGCCCACGGACTAGGATGGCAGGTGCAGGGAAGCTTCGCACAGGTGGTGTGCCCACCTGACTATCCGTAAAAAGCATAGTCTTAGTGATCCAAGCAGTTGAAAGAGAGTGAGGGACTATAAACAAGTCTGTGGGAGAGCTACGCGGGAAGGAGGTTACACGCAGGGGCAGTATGTCTAAGGGGTCGCGATCGCGCATAAGGGGCTGCGTTGCTGCATGGGTAGGCTGGAAGGTGACAGTTGATGTCATTGTTCATGACAAGAGGTCCAACTTAAGGAAGAAAGGAGTGGGCAGCGGGCAATTAAGACAAGAATTAAGAGCTAGATTCGGGACGATCTACCGCCAAGAAGGTATTAATGATTCAGAAGTGGAGGGAATGGTCGAATTCAAATTCAAACGATACTATAAAATCCCTTGGGCTAGCCTCGAGGCAACACTTGGTTGTTTAAGATTTGAGCCAGTATAGAGCATTGAACACCGAGCACTCTTGCAACCCTTGAGTACATGACCGAACGGATCCAGTGGAAACACAATGACGGCTGCGAGAACTAGAGTGTGATTTGCGGAAGTTACCTCAGAGCCCCATATGGTCCAGGAGGAGCCTAGAGAGGCAGCAACTGCACCAGAGGTTCCAAAGTCACCATGCACGCTGCAACCATAGAAAGACAAGCAGACAATGGGGCCAGTCCAGGTATCATCGCGGCACCCACGGATTAGTAAATTATCAATGGTAGAGAGGGGAAAAGTCGTCACCCTTGAAACAGAGGAGGAGGAGGAAGATTTTCAAGCCCTGATCGCCCAAATTAAAGCACAGGACGATGAGGCAGAGAATGTCTGCCAAGTACCTTCAGCGACAAAGTTACCCCCCAACATTCCCCCCATGGAAGGCAAAAGCCAAGATACCAAAGGACCTGGAGGCCACGAAGAGTGCGCTCCAGACCCCGCTCCTTCCTGATGAAATAAGGTTTGAAGGCCCGCCATTAGGATGGGTACCTAATATGAAGTTCAAAGACTGGGACCTCATGGATGGCGAGAAGTTCCCACAGTTGGCTGCAGAGAAATTACTGAAGCAGAAATGGCTACACGATGTAGAGAAGGTTGGGCTACTCCATCTATAGTGGATACCCCACTAACACCACGCACCCGTCACTATTTTTGTCATCCGACAGCTACTGTGCCTAGTACATGATGGGTATCTCTGGCTGGAGGAGCTGATTCCCATCAAGGTCGATCTAATCCACTAGATTTCTTGGCTACCCATCAAAGGAAACGACCCCGCAGCCATAGCAGGAAAGAGCAGCGACTTGGCCCTCGCAGAAGCTATGAAGGCCAAATATAAGCTGGAGAAGAGGAAGCGAGGGTACACAATTGTAAGCATCAAGGACCAAGGGGTGCACGTAGCCACCCAGCTGCTTGCCGGTAAGCTGATGAGGAAATGCTGCGCAGACGAAGTGCCAGCGTTTGTAATTGCGTTGGCAAAGCAATGCGTAGAGGGGGTCCAGTTCAACTGGGCGCAGTTCCTCTGTAATGAGTTCTTGACAAACTATAGGGAGGCCCACGAGCAGGGTAAGACCTTCCACTATGCGTGGTTTCTCTTATCCATCCTGTTGGTTGCAGGAGAACTGCCAAAGGGCAGCCAGTTTCCCATGGTTGAGGGTGACCTACCCGAAGCTGCAAGGTACACCTCACTCTGAGCAACAAAAGACGTAATGAGGATTTGCGAGATAAAGGTGTTTTGGGTGTTCGTAGAGGTGCGTATATGAACATGGATCAATCGCAGGCCACGCTTGTCCCCTACAATCCATAACAGCTTACAAGGCGCAACAGAGTTCAAGGCGGATATGCATAACCTGTATATCTGGGCGCACAAAGATCCCACACGAACATGGGAAAAGCTCTCGATCATCACAACAAATGATGTGATCTTTGGGGTGATGGAGTCCTGGCCTCCGAAGTGGCATGCCCCGGACTTGGCAGAAATGTAAAAGATCGCAACACAACAACGAAAGAAGGATACCAAGTTGTGCATCACGCATCTAGTGGAGAGAAGGCGCCAGGAGGAAGAAGCGGCCACGTAGAGGAAGGTGACTAAGGCAGCAGCGGCAGCACAGACAACAGAGACTAGAACCGCACCAGTCAGAGAACTTGAGGGAAGCCAGGAAATGTCCACGGAGCAGGACATATAGGGGGAGGATCAGACAAAGGAACGCATGGACCCAGCACCGACATCAACTCAACTCAAGAGGTCGCGCGTCTAGGAGGAGTCAGCCCCGCAGAAAAAGCCAAAGGTCTCACAGACAAAGGATGCATTGCAAGAATTAATGTCAGAGCAAACAACTGTGTTGGGGGCACTCAGAGCGCAGTTGCAGGAATTACAGGTGTGACCCCCAGGAATGATGACACCACACGTTGCGACAACTACATCCGAAGTCGAACAGATGTTGCACACCTACACAACAAACACTTTGGTGTTACCAGAAGGCGCAGTCTTAGCCACACCCGAGGGCGACTGGGCCACGAAAAGTCAAGTGAGGGGATGGGGGTTGAATTTGGCCACCCCTCCCAGAGAAATCCTATACCAACTACAGGATGGGATAACTACTGAGCTTCGTTCCAGGGAGGGCCGTGCCCTCCAAGTCGTGAGTGAGCAGAAGGTAAATTTAGAATAGCTCAGCCTATAGTGCACAACCTGGTCACACAAACCCAGGGATTGGAACGGGCTGTGGAGGAGGCCTGTAGCAGCATGCCAGAGTTGGTCATGCCAGCAGTACTCCCAATAGCAGAAAATATTCACCAACTAGCGGCTAGAGCCTGCAAAGCCCAAGAAGAGGCCGCGAAGGTTTAGCTAGAGCTAAACTTGTAGATCATTGAGCTGCAGCTAAAGGCGCGGCCCTCTACACCCCCGAAAGTCATTAGGATTCAAAGTTTTATTATAGCCAAGAGGCCATTGAGCTAAAACACTCTTAACTATTATTTTAATGATGTATTTGACATTTCTAGAATGATAATAAGAAGTTCTATTTTCATCTAGCACTAAGTGAATTAAAAGGGTTGAAGCTCTTAGGTTAGGGCCCAACCCTAGCAGCCTAAGTTCCTCTCATGTACCTATATTTTTGTTAGCCTAGAATGTTGAGTAGTTGTTGAAGTTTATTCATGTTTCTTTTAGCTTAGAGGATTAATTAGTTGCTGCTTATTCTTGTTTCCTTTAGCTCGAAAGGTTGATTAGTTGCTTCAGTTCGATAGACTATAATTCCTTAAAAATTTTGTGACAGTGATCCCTGTCTCATCTCCCTCATGAGAACATTATTAGAGGACCCCACCATCACAGCCCAAATATAGTGATTTCTTGTTTATTGCATAGATCAAGTTTTGTCATTAGTGAGATAGTTTGTTTATGATTTCTTGGAAATGTTTACATTTGGTCTTTTACTTCTCATGTGATTTTTGTAGCTTAGAAGGTAGTTCATTTCATAGATCAAGTGCTTAGCATTACTTAGATAGCTTTTTCCAAATTCAATTCATCTTTTCCACATTTACTTGTAATATTTTGTAAATGAAAAGAGGAAAAAGTACATGTGTTTTTGCAAGGATGTTGGGTCTACAGGAAAGGGCCCCTTTCACCAACTCCATTTAGGTCGTCTCCACCTTCTTTTGATACATGCCAACACATGTTCTAGATATTTGTTTTTTGGTCATTGTGAGCAGCCATCTAGCCCAAATTCGACCTTCTTGAAGTGTTGGGCTTGGCTAAGGGTGCTTATCACCTTCCCTACACTTTCCCCAACTTTCATACAACCTTTCAACACTTCATATCACCATTCTTACCCTCCAAACGCTCTCAGCCAACTTCCTGAAGCATTTTAGGACATCATGTAGCAGTACAGGAATCTTGTAACAACATCCTGTAACACACCTGTAACAACCTGTTTTGGACCGGTTTTGACATGCAATGATAAGCTAGCTTAGTTTAGGAGTATTTTTACCCCTCATCTTGGACTCCATGACCAAAAGTGCCACCTAGACCAGTCCCCTCATTCCTTTTCCTTTCTTGCAAGATCAAATAGCATTAGTTCTTTCATTCCAAATTTAGAAATTAAGACTTTATTTACTCTACAAGTGTGAATTAGATAGTCAATGCATGCATTCTTGAATTATGAATTGGTAGGATAAACTTATGTTTTCAAGCAACTCTAATCGCTAGATGATTGAGTGCAAGTTAGAATAGTTTTCTTTCTACATATTGGCATAAGTCTTGTGTTCTTTTCTAGCAGTTACAAGTTAACAACATTCTTTTTTGAGTTGAAAAGAATTTACTTTCTTTGCACTAGGACTAGCCTTTACATTCTGCTTTCATTAGTTAGTCTCCTTTCAGTTTAGTGGAGGAATGGTCTGGAACCCTAATGATTAAGTGACACAGTTGAGGGAGGAATTAGTAGAATGATGCATCTACTATGTATATAGTACATTCACCTTTAAGTTTGTACAAAACCCCAGCAACGATGCCAAAAATATGGTGAGCCTTGGTATTGCACCAAGAGTCTTACAACCCCCAAAGGTATCAACCTGGGGTTCATACAAACTTAAGAGATATCGGCACTATATGTGCAGCATACAATGTGTCCTCCCTTCATTGTCATGATGTAATGGAGTGAATGTAATGAAATCAAATCCTAAAATAATTGCATAAATGGAAATGTTACTTTGAAAATAAATTAATCCTAAGCAAGAACAACAATTGTAATTGAAATCCTAAGAGTATGAATTCAAATAAATAGGCCTAATCTAGTTTTTAAAAAGGCATGTCCTAATTGGTGTTTATTCTTCCTCAATCATGGATTTAGAGCCTAGGGGTCATGATTCAACCCTAAGGGACAAAACCCAAACTTTTTGAGCAAATCTAGGCAAGTATATACGTGCTAGAAGAGTGTTACAAGAAGTTATAGGTGCTGCTATAGGAAGTTATGGTATCACTCTGCCTCCTTCTTTGAACTTGAAGTAGAAAGAGGAAGGACACATAAATGGATGTAGATTGCTAAATCCAAGAAGGTGGAAGATGTGGGCCTTATGGAAGAAAAGCTCCAAGAAATGGGCAAGGAGTTGAGAGAGTTAAGGGAGAGAGAGTACATAATGAGAACACAACTGCAGGTAGAAAATAAACAGTTGAGGAAGAAATTACAAGAGAAGGAAACCCAATTGACCACAATGGAAAGCCTCTCCATGGAGGCACTATAATGCAAACTGCCATCCAAGTCCTATTCATTTTTCCACAAAGAACAATGGATCCAGTTCCAGATCAAGACATTAGCACAACATGGATCCATGCCATTTTACGACTACAAGCAGTTCATTGAGTTGTGTGACAAAAGTAGCATAGAAGACAAAGCCAAATTATATGAGTTCTACCTGCACAACCTCACCTTAGCTTACATGAATTTTTTAGATCCCCGGGCAAAGTTGTGAGACTTTCAGCCTCACAGCAGTTAAGTTCCATGGTTGTAATTAGCACTCACAGCATCATTTCTAATGATGTTAAGATAGCACCTAGATACCTTGCCAGCCAAGAGAAAGCCATCTCCCAGTTTGAAGACACTCTCGGGCTGTTAGGGAAGGAGAGCCAACAAGAATGTCAGAGAAGATGGAATACCCTGCCACACTGTCTCCATATCAGCGAGTATCACTCTCATAAAAGGTTGAGGAATGTATTGGATAGAACACCTCTGTACAAAAGGGTCATGCAAAGATTGAATATCAACTGGACTTAAGCTCAATCCACCTTTGTTGTTGGGTTTACGGAAAGGAAGGAATGAAGAAGAGGAAAGGAAGTAGTGGGAAGACATAGAGAAAAATGCAGGCTTCTATCCTCAGGAAGGCACACCATATGCAGAACCTTGGGATGTTAGAGAGGCCACCAGGGCCATGAAGGACATGGACATAGATGACTAGATTACTCAGAGGATGAGAAATAGTTTCAGTAGGGGGTGATGATGAGGCTCATCAATAGGTATATTATATGGGTCACAATGCCATCCTCCAACTTATAAAATTATCTTTTTCTCACATTTATCTACAAATTTTGTTATATTATGCTTAGTGTCAGGAGTAAAGATGTGTTTCTATGTCATGTGACCTAATGTGTGTTAAATGCATGAATTGAAGCAATTTTAAGTTGATTTGAGTGCAGGAACTCGAAGTAGACAAACAAGAGAGATTCTAGTAGGTTGTCCACCTCCTTAAATCCTCTAACCAGTCAAAGATCCCCACTCTATCTCTCATCAACTCAATGTCATTGGCAGCCAGGCAGGCTGAGGTCATTGGTAGTCAAGCCAGTGCAAGTCAAAAAAGAGCTAAATTCACCTATTCTAGAGTTAGGGAGTCAATTATCACTATTTTTTAGGGATTTGTTTGTAGCCCCAGTTTTGTATAAATAAATAGGCTAAGAAACTCATTGGGATTCGAAGTTTTATTATAGCCAAGAGGCCATTGAGCTAAAACACTTGACTGTCATTTTGATGATGTATTTTACATTTTGGAATGATAATGAGAAGTTCTATTTTGATCCAACACTAAGTTAATTCATAGGGCTGAAACTCTTGGGTTAGGCCCCAACCCTAGTAGTCTAATTTCCTCTCATGTATCTATATTTTTGTTAGCCTAGAATGTTGAGTATTTGTTGAAGTTTATTTATGTTTCTTTTAGCTTAGAAGATTGATTAGTTGTTTCTTATTCATGTTTCCTTTAGCTTAGAAGGTTGATTAGTTATTTTAGTTCAGTAGAGTATAATTCCTCAAAAATTCAGTGACAATGATTCCTATCTCATCTCCCTCATGTGAACATGATTAGAGGACCCCACCATCACAACCCAAAAATAGAGTGTGATTTCCTATTTATTACATAGATCAAGTTTTGGAATTAGTGAGATAGTTTGTTTATGATTTATTGTAAAGTTTTACATTTGGTGTGTTGCTTCTCATGTGATTGGTGTAGCTTATAAGGTAGTTAATTTCATAGATCAAGTGCTTACCATTAGTTAGATAGATTTTTCAAAATTCAATTCGTCTTTTCCACATTTACTTGTAATATTTTGCAAATGAAAAGAGGAAAAAGTGAATGTGTTGTTGCATGGTTGTTGGATCTGCAGGCAAGGACCCCTGTCACCAACTCCATTTAGGTCTCCTCCACCTTCTTTTGATTCATTCCAACCCATGTTCTAAATCTATGTTTTTCGGTCACCGTGAGTAGCCATCTTAGCCCAAATTTGGCCTTCTTGAAGTGTTGGGATTGGCTAAGGGTGTTGATCACCTTCCCTGCACTTCCCCCGCCTTTCACACAACCTTCCAACACTTCATCTCACCATTCTTGACCTCCAAACCCTCTCATCCAACTTCCTGTAGCATTTCAGGACATCTTGTAGCAATGCAGGAGTCCTGTAACAACATCCTGTAGCACACCTGTAACAACCTATTTTGACCATGTTTTGACCTGCAATGATAAGCTAGCTTAGTTTAGGAGTAGTTTGACCCCTTAGCTTGGACTTCATGACAAAAAGTGCCACCTAGACCAACCCCCTCATTCCTTTTCCTTTCCTGCAAGATCAAATAGAATTAGTTCTTTCATTCCAAATTTAGAAATTAGCACTTTATTTACTCTGCAAGTGTGAATTAGATAGTCAATGCATGCATTTTTTAATTATGAATTGGTAGGATAAACTTCTATTTTCAAGAAAATATGATAGCTAGATGATTGAGTGAAATTTAGAATAGTTTCCTTTCTGCAGATTAGCATAAGTCTTGTGTTCTTTTCTAGACTTTACAAGTTGACAGCATTCATTTTTGAGTTGAAAAGCATTTACTTTCTCTGCACTAGGACTAGCCTTTGCATTCTGCTTTCAGTAGTTAGTCTCCATTCAGTTCAGTAAAGGAATGGTCTGGAACCCTAATGATCAAGTGACACAATTGAGGGTGGCATGAGTAGAATGATGCATCTACTGTGTATATAACACTGTCACCTCTAATTTTGTACGAAATCCTGGTTGATAAGAAAATTTGAAGAGCCTTTGGGAGTTGTAGCACTCTTGGTGCAATACTAGGGCTCACTATAAGTCCCAAGGTGAGGTTGAATCTTTCCATGAGGGAAATAAGAAAGATTTTTCAAAAATTAAATGCTTTAATTGTCATGAATTCGGGCACTATGCTACTAACTATCCACACAAAAAGTTTAGCAAGAAAGAGTATGCAATAGCAGCAGTAGGTGAAGCTTTGGCTTCATAGTTTGAGCTATATTTCACCCTTATCACGTGCATGGCCAGCACTGTGATGGGGAGTGTGTGGTACTTGGATTCGGGTGACTCATTCCACATGATTGGGTGTAGAGAGATTTTCAATGACCTGGAGGGGAAAGGTCTCCTGATGAATATTGAGTTTGGAGACGACGGAACGTACAACATGACCAAGATTGGTATAATCATATTTCAGAGGGAATCAGGATCCCCTCTCAGACTCAGGGATGTCATGTTCATCCCATGCCTAAATAAAAATCTCATCTATGTTGCAGTTTTGGAAGACCTTGGTTATTATGTGATCTTCAGTAAAGGAAAGTCATTCCTGAGACACATAGCCACGAGACAGGTCAAGAAGATCAGGGTTCGAGTCAAGAACCTAAATGCAATTGTGGTAGAAGATGCATGCACAACCTTGAGGATCTAGGCAGAGACTAGAGATATGGTGGTTGAGAGGGAGAATGCTAGACCTCTCAACATGCAGCCTCAGAAGGAGCCTCAGGAAGTTGTGGAGCAGCCACAAATGAAGAGGTGAAGAGGAGAAAGTGTGGAGACATCCACTAAATCAAAGACCTTCAATTGTAAGAAAATAATTAATGAAGCAATGAAATACACAAAATATTGTGGAAACACAAGTACAAAAACACATAAAACAAGAGAGACACATATATACGTGATTCACCCAATTTGGGCTACATCCATTGAGAAATAGCTAGTCCTTCCTTTATATTATATATCAAAATGAAGAGATACAATCTACAACATATTTTTTATAATTTCCTCTTCGCTCTCACACTGTCTCTTCTCTCTTTCTCACTTAGAATAATAAGACACAACCACAATACAATTCCCTCATATAAACCAAGGGTTTCCTTCTAGGGAAAAACCCTAAATTAACATAACTTCTATCATCAGATCATTTTCCTAATGAACAACCCAGATTTACTATGAAATTACAATATTTTACAAGGCAAATTTTCATCTATTTTTAGCTTCAGGGGTGTTGCCCCCTGAACCCCCGCCGAGGGGGGGGCTCATAAAAGTCTTCGCGACCTCCCCCTTGATGGCTATTAAACAAGCTATGTTGCTACCCCATTAGGAACAGGGATCCAACATTGTTGAAACAAAACCTATGAACAATCAGGAAGATAATTAGGATCCACCAACAATTTCCTACTTGGAGATTGATTATATAAAATCCATCATTGCTTCACTTGCTGGAAAATGACTCCACTTAGAGTTAGTTGATTCTCATCTTCACCATCATATTTGAAGACCAATTGAAACTTAGCATAATCTCAGTTTCTCCCTGGTTATGACTTTTTTTAACATATCTGCAGGCTTTTGGCTAGTGTGTAACTTTTCCAGCTTCAACTATCCATCTTCCAACATTGATCGCATGAAATGGTACTTGAGTTGTATATGTTTAGTCTTGGAATGAAATTTTGATTTCTTTGCAAGATGAAAGGCACTCTGGCTATCACTTTATAAACTGACCATCTCTTGCTTCTTTCCCAATTCATCCATAAACCTTTGTAACCAAATCATTTCTTTACTAGCCTATGTAGAAACAACATATTTTTCTTCTGTTTTTGAAAGTAAAACAATGTTTTGCATTTATGAAACCCTAATAGTTGTTCCACCTACAGTAAACACATACCCTATGGTCCTCCTCATTTATCTCTATCACCTGCCATCTCTGCATCAACATATCCCTATAGAGCAATGTTTGAACCACCAAATCATAATGCTTGATTTGTGGTACCTCTCAAATACCTGAGAATCCACTTTACTACAATCCAATGCTCTTTTCTTGGATTGTTCATATACCTGCTTACAGCTCCCACTGCATGTGCAATATCAATCCTTATGCAGACCATTTCATACATTAAGCTTCCAACTGTTTATGCATTTGGATCTTTACACATATAATCCATCTCTTCCTGAGCCTTGGGACACATCTCCTTAGTTTGAAATGGCTAGCCAAAGGTGTACTAACTGGTTTTGTATTTTTCATATTAAATTTATCCAAAACCTTTATGTACTCACTTTGAGACAATGTTAATTTGCGATTTTTCTTGTCTCTAGTCATTCTCATACTAAGGATTTGTTTTTCAGCACCCAAATCCTTCATTGCAAATGAATTTTCCAATTTTCCTATCAGCACATTTATTTCATGCATGTTAGATCCTGCAACAAGCATGTCATCTACATTCAATAACAATATAATATAGCTACCATAATTTTTGTTTTTAAGATAAACACAATGGTTAGAGTGACATCTAGTATAACCTTGTTCAGACATGAGCCTATCAAATTTTAGATACCACTACCTTGGAGCATGTTTTAAGCCATAGAAGCTCTTCTTCAATTTGCACGCTAACTTCTCCTTCCCTTTGACCTCGTACCCTTGCAGTTGTTTCATATATATTTCTTCCTCCAAATCCCCATGGTGAAAAGTTGTCTTTACATCTAACTACTCAACATGAAAATATTTTGCTGCCACTAGACTTAAAATATTTCTAATTGAATTCATTTTAACAACAAGAGAAAAAATTCATCAAAGTCTATAACTTTCTTTTATGCAAACCCCTTCACCACAAGTCTAAACTTATACCTTTGTTTACCTCCATATTCTTCCTTCAACCTGTAAACCCATTTATTCTACAATGTTGTTTAACCTGTAGGCAACTTGACTAAGTCCGAAGTCTGGTTATGCATCTAGGAGTACATCTCTTCTTCCATGGCTTTCTCCCACTTCTTTTTGGTTTCTACCTGCAATTCTTCTTCATATCTTTCCAGTTCACCAAAATCAGTTAACAATTCATAATATAATGAAGGAGAGTATCGTTTGGGGGGTCTATTTATCCTGGTTTATCTTATAACACCACTTTTAGGTGTTTGAGGTGCATGTTGTTGTTGTGATTGTTCTTGTTGTTGTGGTTGTTGATCATTATTATTTTCAGGCAGCTTTACTTTTTCTATGATCTCAACAGGCATTGTGTATTCTTTGTTTTATTTTTTTGTTTCTTTCCCTGCATTTGATCCTTATATGAAACCTTTTCATTGAATATGACATCTCTACTCCTAATGATTTTGTGATTTTCATAATCATATAAGAAATAACCAAAATCATTTACACCATATCTAATAAAGGTACATTTCTTTGATTTTTCCTTAAGCTTTGTTTTATTTTCTTTATTGATGCAAACAAAGGCTTCACAACCGAAAGTCTTTACAAATAAGTAGTTTACCTTTTTACTTGTCTATGTGTCCTCTAGAATACCACCATCCAAGGAACTTGAAGGACCTCCGTTTATTAGATAAACAATAATATTTACAACACCTTCCCAAAATTGTAAGGGAAATCCTGCATGAATTCTCATGCACCTTGCACGCTCCATGATTGTCTTGTTCATCCTTTCTGACACACCATTTCTTGTGGTGTTCTCGAAACTGTCTTTTCTCTGAGAATTCCATGCTCTGAAGAATAGTTATCAAACTCTTTGTTATAGTATTCACCTCCATTGTCTAATCTAAGACACTTCAACTTCTTTCCAGTCTCGTTCTCAACCAAAGCTTTCCATTTTTTTAAAGTATCAAATACATCAAATTTATTTTGAATACAATAAATCTAGGTTTTCCTAGTTGCGTCATCAATAAAAGTAACATAATAGCGAGAGCCATTGAGAGTTGATACCTAAGCAGGTCCCCATACATCTGTATGAACAAGCACTAATTTTTCTCTCTTCTTTTCCTTCCAAACTTTGATAAATATAACTCTCTTTGTTCTCCATAAACACAATTTTCACATAAATCCAAACCAACATGCTTCAAACCTCACAACAAATTTCTTGACTAAAGAATTTACATCCCCTTCTCACTCATGTGCCCAAGCCTATGATACCGGAGTGTTGTATCTGCTCCTATGGTGGTTAAAGCATTAACAAAATTAGAAATACTATTACATAAATACAATGTACCAACATTTTCTCATTTTTCTATTACTAGGGCTCCTTTAGTGACGTTCCAGGTTTTGTTTGTAAAAGTAGTTACACAACCTTCACCTTCCAATTGCCCTGTTAAAATTAGATTTTTCTTAAGATCTGGAACATGCCTTACCTCCTTCAATAGCCATTGGTTTCCATTTTGTTTCTTTATAAAACCCTTACACATTTCAACAATTTTATAGGGCTTATCATCACCCAGACGAACCTATCCAAAACCTCCTCGAACATAGTCATGAAAATGTTTCCTATCAGGTGTGGCATGGAATGAGGCCCCTGAATCTACCCCCCATGCATCAATAATATTCTCTAATGAAAGAATTAAAGCATCTTGCAACACATCTCCTGTCACATTCACTTCATGATTGTTCTCTTGTTGTCCATCTCCTTCTTTTCCCTTATGAGATTTACAGTCTTTCTTCAGGTGTCCTTTCTTCCACATTTCCAGCACACTATCCCTGATCTGGAATTGGATCTATCTTTTCTTGGCTTACTGTTATTTCCTAGGCTCCTTACTCTTTCCATTTTTCATCCCCTAGTCTCTACAGTCAAACCATTACCTAATGTCTCACCGGAGCTTTTCCATCGTATTTCCTCGCTAAGGATAGTGCCAACAACATCATCAAACTTTAAAGTACTAGACCCAGAGATAGAGTTACCAATAGCCATAACCAAGCCATTCCAAATTTTTGGCAATGAGCATAGAAATAACAAAGCCCTAACGTCATCATCAAAATTTACTCCTACAGAACTTAACTGTCTGGTAACCATGTTAAATTCATTTAAATGATCAACAACAATTCCACCTTCTGATATCTTCATATTAAATAGACGCTTCATAAGAAATACCTTATTTTAGGCTAAGGGTTTTTCATATAGTTTGGCCAATGCTATCATTAAGCCTTTTGTGGTCATTTCCTTTGAAATGTTGAATGCCACCGACGCTGCCAGACATAGTCATATTGTTCATAGTGCCTTTCTGTCGAGAATCTCTCATTCTGCATTTGTCATACCCATCGACTTCTTTGATTTTTCCACTCAATAGTAGGTAAAAATATTTCTAATATAGATAATCTTCCATGTGCATCTTCCACAACTAGTAGTTTTGGCCATTAAATTTCTCAACCCTAAACCTACCATCTTCCGCCATTCCTCCCACTCAAACTAGGAACCCTTCTCTCCTGTGAGTTTATCAGCTTTCGGCTATGATACCAGTTGTTAGAAATTAATTAACGGATTAATGAAATGCACAAAATATTGTGGAAACACACATACAGAAATGCATAAAACAAGAGAGATACAGATATACGTGGTTCGCCCAATTTGGGCTACGTCCACGGAGAAATAGCCAATCCTTCTTTTTATATTATCCAACAAAATGAAGAGATACAACCTACAACAGATCTGTTGTAATTTCCTCTTCGCTCTCACATAGTCTCCTCTATATTTCTCACTCATAATAATAATACACAACCATAATAAAATTACCTCATATAAATTGAGGGTTTCCTTCTAGGGCAAAAAACCCTAAATTAACATAACTTCTACCATCATATCATCCGCCTAATGAACAACCCAAATTGACTATGAAATTACAATATTTTACAAGGAAAATTTTCATCTATTTTTAGCTTTAGGGGTGCTTCCCCTGAAACCCTACTGGGGGGGGGGGTCATAAAATTTGTTTCCCCCCCCCCCCCCACCTGACGACAATTAAATGGGCGGTGTTGCTACCCCATTAGGAACAGGGATCCAACACGGTTGAAACAAAAAACATATGAACAATTAGGAAGATAATCAGGCTCCACACCGAAGTGGGAAGAGGGAGCACATGTAGCTATACCTAGAGGAGTGTGGTGAAGCGATGTAGATATTTACTCCAAGAGTTGTAGAAATTTAGGCAAGGTCCATTGAGGCATTCTCCTCATAGATCATTACCTTGCTACGAGGTCCCACAATATTCAGTATAAGGAGGATCAATGTTAGTCAGATACTGAGGAGTGTAGAGGAGTGTTGAAAACAAAGAAAGAGGCTCAGTAGCAGAGTCAACAACAACACATTTTTCCCAGTAGAAACTTGTAGACATAGTTGATTCAATTTTTTTTTTTATGCTTCTCAATTGCCGATGTTGTAGTAGTAGCAACAACAGTGAGAGGTGTTGCATGCAGTACATTACACAGGTGCAAGATAGGGGTGGTTGATAATCCATTTCTTGCTGAGAGGGAGTGTTGAAAATGCAGCAAGAAATTCTCAATTTTGATTTTGACTTAATCAAATTGAGGAAATTCGAAATTCCACATCAACACACAACTTGGAGGAGTTAATTGACGTGACATGGCTCTTTTCACTCAATTAAGAAAACTCAATTCAAGTTAATGAGTTGAAGTTCAATTTGCTTATGTTGATTCTAAAAAAGTAGGAGTATAGCTCAGTTAATTCGAGTTAAGGGCATGAAGTTCAGTTTTATGTAGTGATTCGTAAATTTTAGGAGTTGAGGTTGAGTTAATTTCAGTTGTAATTAGTTAAACTAGTTCTAACTATTAATAGAACTAGTTGGTGGTCATTTAAGTAGTGGGACATCAGTCTAACTCAGAGATCAATTAGCTAATAATTATCTCATGCATGCAAATAATACGAGTTTCCCAGTTGTGTTGGATTTTCCAAAGCATTTAACTAGTAGTTGTAAACTAGATGAGTGTATAGGTGTTGCATGAGGTCAGGCGGTTCAACCCTGAGGAATTGCACAAGCATTTTGGAGGAAATTTCTAATTAATAGGGGCATATTTCTTCAAGAATTGTGCAAGCAAATAGGGGCTCAAGCAGAGGCATAAATTGGCTAAGTTTGGGTTAGAGGCCTTCAATGAGAAGAGAAATAGGTTATGCACTTGCAGGGTGTGCACATTTGACAAAAGAAATTGTAATACATCTCTATTCATCAAATCAATGCAAGTAGGCTTTGGGGATTTTAGCAGTTTCATTTCCCCGAGAAAAATACTATTTTCAAATTTGTGATTTCTTATTGCATTTCTAAGTTTTTTGTTCTAAATTGTGAATTAATGTCTGAAAAGCAGTAGATTAGGTTTATGTCTAGTGATTTTGATTAAAACTTCATGAGTAGTTGCAAATATACAACTTAATTTCTACATGCATCTGACCACCCTCAAGCTATATTTAGAGTCTAAGGAGTTAAATGCTCAAGGGAATCCACACCAATACAAGTCAACTAGATCACATAGAAATCCAAAGTCCATAGTGTCTCCACCTACTAAATTCTATAGGAATTTAGAGCTCAGAGTAGCTCTATTTTCTAAATAGGAATCCAAAACACATATTGTCTCCACTTGTTAAACATTATGGGAATCTAGAGCCCATAGTGTCTCCACTTGCTAAAAATAAATCCAGAGTCCATAATGTCTCCACTTGCTAAACATTAGAGGAATCTAGAGTCCACAACGTCTCCACCTACTAAATAATATAGGAATCCAAAGTCCACAAAGTCTCCACCTTCCCACATTTTCTATCTGTGCATGCCTCTGTTTGTCCCCCCCGTGCATAATTCTCTATTTTTTTTCTTCTCGTCAATACTTTTCTCTTACATGTTGACTCTCCCAACACATCTTGTGAAAAAGGGAGGTCTCAAGGGCCTTGTCCTTTACTGCATGCTTCCCATGCACAACTTCAATGCTTGCACCAACAAACCATTTAATCTATAGTGGGGAGATAGGTGGAAAATAAATGAAGTGGCTTGGGTTTAATCACTTCCCAAGCAACCCCTCCTCCACAAAACTCTGAATCCATGTCCGCTCCTCCAATGTAGCCATTATTTACATTTCCACATCATTTTCTTGAATTACAATTCATAGTGACATTTACAAGAGGGGTAGCAAAAAGGGATGTTACAATTGGGACCAATGGTTGGAACCCCAAGCACACTTAAAAATTACTATGACCAATAGAGCTATGGAGGGATTTATTATATCTGTGTTGAACATATGGAAGGCTTTCATTCCATGTACATGAATGCTTGGATTTTTACATGCATAAGATATGCATAATCACCCTATTGGATAATTTTGTTTGTCCACCTATTTGGGGCTGAAAGGTGGTCGATTATGTCAACCTGGTATTCATCAAAGACCATAGGCTAGACCAAAAGGTACTGAGGAACCCATTGTCCCAATATGAAATAATGGTCCATGCTAACCCAAAATGAACCCAAAGATGCTTAATGAAGAGTTTAGAAATGGATTTAACTATGATACTCTTCTTGCATGGAGCCAAAAATGCCATCTCAGTGAATTAATCAACAACCAAAAACACATAACCGTACCATGCTTGGTGGATGAAAACTTGAATATAATACATGGATACTGACTCCCAAGAATTGTTTGGGGTAACTAGAGTGTACAACTTGTACTTCTTGATGGATGGTTTAATAATAGCACAAATGATGTATGATCTAATATACCGATGAACATCCTGTGAATCTTTGGATAGTAGAAATACTTTTGAAGTGTTGATGTTGTATTCTCCACACCAAAGTGCCATGTCACTTGAGTGTAATTTTCCTACCAAATCATCTTGGCAAACTCTCTTGAAAGAACACAAAGGTGGCCCTGGTAGCATAAGAGTGCTACCTACAAGTGGAAGTTTGGAACTTGTTTTCATCTAATCAACATCTGGTATATGCTAGCGAATTTATAGTCATTGTTATATAATTATGGCTACCCAAAAGTCTCATGCCCATAAGATTTAAGATTGTGGTTAGCACCACAACCATGGTTCGACTGAGGTACTTTTCATCGTGATTGGTGATACCCTTGTTGTATTTACTATAGGTATGTGGACCGTTTTTATAATTTTATAACTTTCCTCATGTTTGCATTAACTACAGAGGATTGTGATCAATGGGGATGATCATATCCTTCCTTACAATATAATATTTCCATTGTCGACATGCTTGCATGATGGAGTACATCTCCTTCTAATAGGTGGTGTAACTAGGGAAAATACCAAAGAATGTTTCACTATGATTGGCCACTAGATGTCCTTGGTGAGTGACCATTGCACCAATAACATAGCCAGAGGAATATGTCTCAATATCAAATTGATGGTGCAGGTCTAGTAGGGTAATTATTGGTGCAGAGCAAAAGCAATTTTATAGATCCTCAAATTATTTTTGTTGTGACTCAGTTAAGGAAAACTTTGTTTTTTATCCACCCTTAGTTACCTGAATGAAGGGCCAAGCGATATGAGAAAACCCCAACGTGAACCTTTAGTAGAAGTTATCAAGGCCCAAGAAGCTACAGAGCTTCGTTAGAGTTGTCGGGGTTGGCTAATCCCCATGACTGGGATATTGGATGGGTCCACATGCACCCCATTTTCATCCACAATGTGTCCCAAATATTGAATTCTCTACATGTTAAATGAGCATTTCTTCATATTGGCATACAACTTTTGTTACTTCAAGGTGTTGAGGACCTATTGAATTTGATGCAAATACTTTTCCAAGGTTCTACTAAATATGATGATGTCATCCAAATATACAGCCACAAAAGAGTTTGTGAGCAACCACATGACGTCATCCATCATACTCATGAACATTGTCAGGGCATTTTTCAAGCCAAAGTGCATGTCCAACCACACAAAAATGCCTTATCTAAATTAAAGATTGTCTTCCATACATCAATTTGTTTAATTAGAACTAGGTGGTAACCTAAATTGCGATCAATATTGCTAAACAAATGGGCACCCTTAAACTATTCAAGAAGATCATCAATCCTAGGGCTTAGGTATTTGTTTTCAATAATGATTTTTTTTAGGGATCTATAATCAATGTAGAGGATCCATGTCCCATCCTTATTTTGTACCAACACAATTAGACTCTCGTAAGCTAAGGATCTTGGTCGAATGAGGAACTTTTGGATGAGATCATGAATCTAACATTTTATTCCCTCATTCTATAAGAGGGAGGATCTATATATTGGGCCATTAAGTGAAGGAGAACTAGGTCTCAAGTCAATTGAGTGTTTGACTTGGGAATGTAGAGGCACCCCCATAGGTGGCATGAATATATCTTTATATGTCTATACAATCTTGTCTACTTTCTTTTGTTGTGTAGAGAGGCATTGTGCAAAGGATGTGATTGTTGTAGTGACCTTCCTTTCACTTTATAACCGATCCATGAAGAGGACAAACTTTTCAATGCGAGAGATTAATTTTGGCACTGTTTTGTTGAGATCATTGAAATTGTAGTAGTTAGAAATACCTCCATTACCCTGTAAAGTTGAACTTTGAGAGTAACAATGACAGTATGGGGATGAGACTCATAAACAACATGATTTTTCCACAAATAATGTTGTCCTAAAAGAACATTACAAAATTTGGGCGGGGAAAAATCAAATGGTAACTCATCTTTGAAGGAATTGATGCCATAGGACAAGTGACAATGTTGGTTGACATGAATGTCTTATCCATGCTTCGACCAACCAATGGTGTATGGTTGGTGGTGTGGCATTTTCACCAAATTCAATCTCTTAATGACCCTAGCTAATATTATATTTTTCTTGCTCCCGCTATTAAGGATGAAATGTGTTGGTGTCCCCTTCACCCACATTTGTGAATGGAAGAGGAATTCCCCCTCTTTAGGATACTTTGGTTTTTCTAAATAGATATTTGTGGTTGTGATGGTAGTAGTGGGTCCTACATCAATGATTCATTTTCCTTGATGTTCTAAATCAAAATTATAGCCAGAGTTTGTTTCCTTTTCTTTAAGCTCTGCCAATAGAAATTGTTTTGAGCAACATTCATTAGTATTTTTCGAAGTGCTTTTGTGGAACTCACACTACTTTCCAATGTCCCTTTTCGACTTCTCATTAACCTTATTTTTCTATGATTTGGGCTAGTTTTCTTGAGGTTGGATCTCCTTTCTCTATTCCTTGTTTTCTAATTTTGGGCTATATTTCCTAGGCTTCTATTGTAGTAGATTTGTAGAACAAAACTCTCATTTATTCTTCAACTTTAATTTTTGCTCAATTTTGATAAAATATTGCTTACAGGCTCTCAATGAGGATGTATCTAATAAATACATCTATGTTTTGATGTACCTGTGTAGGATGTTACAATACTTCAAATTTTTCACACAGAGTCTCTGATAGCCAAATTTGAGCGATATGTATGGAAATTATTGGTGTACTCTGACACTATCTAGTCTCTCTCCTATCGCATGGTTGTCCATCTCATTTCCTAGTCATCATAGTGGGGTATAATTCCTTCTTAAGGGCATCAACAAAATATTTCCAAGTGGGTCCTACCTTGAATATCATAGACTCATCTTACTTTTGTCTCTCCCTATAACCTTCCAACCAATCTTTAATATGGGAAAGGGATTTCAAGAGTACAGACATGACCCTTTCATTTATATTTTGTTTGAAAGAGTAATAGTCCATCACATAGTTAATCATTTATCCAAAGCATCTACATCTATTTGGCCTTCAAATAAGGGGATATAAAAGTTAACTTGTACCTTGAAAGTTGTCACACCTCTAAAGTTGCCACTAGTTGAAGGTGCCTCAACTACTATTGGAAGTCATCAAAGGATCTAGGAAAAAGTGTCCATCATCTCCTTCCTTTTTCACTTGAGTGCTTCCTCAAGAATAACTTGATAGGATATTCTACTTTTTGATCTCTCTTTTCTTCCTCCATGGAAGGCCGCCTAGGTTGGAAAGAGTGATTGTTCCCAAGTGAAACTAGCTTGAGAGCAAACTCTTGGTACCTTGACCTCATCAAGGACATGCACTAAGAAACAACAAGGAGGAGATTTCGATGGAACCGCTGATATTGGTTGTATGAGTAATTAAATGAAAGACGGGAAAGGAAATGAAAGACACATAGAGAAATAAAACAAATAGCATAATAATATGGTGAAAACTCAACTTCTATGAATAAATCAAATAGTATAATATTGTACAACACAAATTGGCTAGTGGTGGTAGCTATCTGTAAACAGAGAGAGATGATTCAGATTCCCATTTGCAAAAGCTATATATGGATATTGAAAGAATGGCCTTTTTAACATAAAGAAAGAACCCTAGAGGTCTAAAACCCTAACCCTAGAAGATGAAACAAAACAATATTTGTAGGCCCTGAGGTGGTTAGTTGGTACATCAACTTATCAAGGGCATAACTTTTTCATACAATATTTTTTTTAGGGCACACAATAACTCATTGGAGAGAATTATTCGAGGACTACAACTTTCGACCAGGGCCAAGGAATTCCATGGAAACCATTGGCCCCCCAAATTTCCAGAAAATGTCGATTATGGCCTCAAAATGACTCCAAAATTTTAGGACACAAAAAAGCATAGAAACACTACCAAGAAGATACCATTCATAATCTACCATTTTTTGGTCCTGATGATGGACCCCCTTTGGAGTTCAAATGTCGAAATGATGAATATAATATTGTGGATAATCCGGATCATACTACACCAAATAACAACCACAAAAGCTTAAAGTCTAACATTACTTCCTTGTACGGAGGGGATACATGGAAAATCATCTGTCTTCTCGAAATCTCAAGGATAAAGATTGAAAGAAGAACTGCCAAACTGCAATATATATACGTTGGTCGGAGGATTCTTCTCTCAAAGAACAATCATTCATAATCTACCATTTTTTGGTCCTGATGATGGACCCCCTTTGGGGTTCGAAACGTCGACATGATGAATATAATATTGTGGATAATCTGGATCATACTACACCAAAGAACAACCACAAAAGCTTAAAGTCTAACATTATTTCCCTGTATGGAGGGGATACATGGAATGAGATTTGTCTTCTCGAAATATCAAGGATAAAGATTGAAAGAAGAATTGTCAACCTGCAATATATATACATTGGTCGAAGGATTGTTCTCTCAAAGAACAATCATTCATAATCTACCATTTTTTTTGTCCTAATGATGGACCCCCTTTGGGGTTCAAAACTTTGACATGATGAATATAATACTATGGATAATCCGAATCATACTACACCAAATAACAACCACAGAAGCTTAAAGTCTAACATTACTTCCCTGTACGGAAGGGATACATGGAATGAGATCTGTCTTCTCGAAATCTCAAGGATAAAGATTAAAAGAAGAATTGCCGACCTACAATATATATACGTTGGTCGAAGGATTCTTCTCTCAAAGAACAATTATTCATAATCTACCATTTTTTGGCCCTGATGATGGACCCCCTTTGGGGTTCGAAACGTTGACATGATGAATATAATACTGTGGATAATTTGGATCATACTACACCAAATAACAACCAAAGAAGCTTAAAGTCTAACATTACTTCCCTGTATGGAGGGGATACATGGAATGACATTTGTCTTCTCGAAATCTCAAGGATAAAGATTGAAAGAAGAACTGTCGACCTGCAATATATATACGCTGGTCGGAAGATTCTTCTCTCAAAGAACAATCATTCATAATCTACCATTTTTTTATCCTGATGATGGACCCCATTTGGGGTTCGAAACATTGACATGATTAATATAATACTGTGTATAATCCGGATCATACTACACCAAATAAAAACCACAGAAGCTTAAAGTCTAACATTACTTCCCTGTATTGAGGGGATACATGGAATGAGATCTGTCTTCTCGAAATCTCAAGGATAAAGATTGAAAGAAGAACTTCCGACCTGCAATATATATACGTTGGTCGGAGGATTCTTCTCTCAAAGAACAATCATTCATAATCTACCATTTTTTGGTCTTGATGATGGACCCCATTTGGGGTTCGAAACATCAACATGATGAATATAATACTGTGGATAATCCAGATCATACTACACCAAATAACAGCCACAAAAGCTTAAAGTCTAACAAGATAGAGAACCGTTGAGCTAGTGGAAGAGTTGGGGAGCCACTAATATCCACCCCGATTAAAATCACACCACAAGAAACTCCTAATGTCATATTGAGTTTTAAGGGTTGTATTGCTAATATAATCCTCCTTAATTCTCACTTGATGGTATCCTGGCCTTAGTTCAATCTTGGAGAAGACTTTATCTTCCCTCGACTAATAATTGTAGGCCTCCCCACTAACACTATGAATATATATGTATATATAGGGGCCCTGACAGAGAGGGACAAAACCAAGATAGTGAATAAACTTGGGATTTCATTAAATATATCATCCAATTCTTTAAATACCAGATGATATTCAATGATTGATACCTTACCCTTAGATGCATCTTCCATATAAGCTACATAAATTTGGCATCCTTGTTTAAAATTTCTCTTCAATATTTCATTTCTAATCTCCCTAACAAAAGCTAGCCTCGGAATTGCTTACACTTGTCTTTTTTACCCTTCTTCATCAAGGTAAGTGAAGGCCTTATTATAGCAGTCCAAGATATCATGTGCTTGTCCAAACAATCCATATCAATTAAAAAATCATATGAAACCAAAGTTATAATGTTTAAATATACAACTATACTTAAAAAATTCATGCCAATTTGATAATATTTCACTAATTGAATTATCTCTTTTATTGTTGTAGCTAATTGAACCAACCAAGTCCTTCCCTTCTTGGTTTTATTTAAATGAAATCTTTCAACTAGTTTAGGATCAATATAACTATGGCTAGCTCCAGAATCAATTAAAATGCTAATGGGATGTTGGTTTATCATGCCTTCATCTTTGATCATGTGAGCTTGGTGATCAACCCACTTTTTGTCCAACACTCCATTAATTTTGGACATGCTTATTCCTATTTCTCCATCGTATTAGCTCCCTGAATTTGGTATATAGTCCTCATTTTGTCTCCTTTATGAGGGAGGTATTTATACATGTGCTCCCCCTCACAACCCCAACACTTGATGGACTAAAATATTGGATTTTTTCTTTCTAATGAATCAACTTTTCTTGGTTCTCCTCGAGCTAGATGAGCTTGTTAATTTTCTTGAGAACCATTGTTAAAAAATGAAGGTTTATATCCCTCCTTCCTTTTCTCCACCTTGGCACTCTTCTTGTTATCCCAAGTTTCCTAGAAGGCTAACTTATTTTTATTCTATTCATAAAGGTGCTTTCCCCTCCTTGTAGCTTGATCCAAATTATCAGGCTCCTCAAATTTAATGTTCTCACCAAACAATGATGGTAAACCACTTAAAAACATTTGTATTTTAATATTTTCATCCTTAATAAAACAAACATGCCTCGGTAATTCAACAAATTTCCTCCATCATCATGTTTCCTAGCTCGAGTTCAAATTAGTGCTTTAACAAATATTTCTTTGGAAGTACCTTTTGAAATACCTCCATGAGATCTTCTTCTCATCGAAGTGTTTAACTTCCTTAAGTTGCTCCACCACATTTTTTCTCACTTCAAATGATAATTGTTATTTGGGCCTCAAACTTGGATTAGTAATTGTATAATTAAAGATACTTTCTTATCTCTAGCAACCCATCTTCATGTTCCTCACCCTTCTTATGTTAATCATCAAAGGTAGAAGGTTTAATCTTCCTAAGCTCCCCTTGAAAATTATCAAATTCAAGTTTCCTCTGATGTTTAACTGATGATGTGGTTGGACTACTCCCATATCTTGAGGAAACATACGCCCTCTTGGTTGAATGTCTTGGTGAGTGATGTTGATGCCTATCAACACTCCTAAAATGCTTTAAACTTTCAACATACTCCCTCTTAAATTGAGAATTATGTTCCTCTCCTTGCCTTGGATCATATTTCTTGTCCATCTTTCTCTATAAAGAATTTAAGCTTTGTATAATTTGAGCATTAATATGTTGGTATTCCTTCATTAATTTTTCACTATCAGCCTCATAGTCGATCACCTCCATTTTGAGACTCCTCATGGTCTCCTCCATGTCTCTATTCTCTAACCTACCAATTCCATGTCCATTTGAATCTATATTGGCATTTCCCATGCTAACATTCATACCTCTTTCCTCCTCTCCATGGATGTAGGACCCATAAACATTTGTCGTACTTCTAGTCCTCGTGTTAATTCTACTTTTGTAGGATACTAGTAGCCTTATTTTAAATTCCTAAAAAGCATGCTACCCAAATTAGAATTCTAGTTTGATAGATGTATTATTATCCTTTATAGCTTTATTTTGACTATTTTTTACCCAAATCTGAGTGATGGGATAAAAGTTATGGCCTATGAAATTTTGGCCAGTTTTTTTCAATTTTCCTTGTTTTGCTAATTTATCGAGACCTTATATATCCATATTTCAAATATAACTCCATGGATATGTTATGTCATACAAGAGACTTCTATTGACTACCTCGATGTCCCAACCTGAGCTCTATTTTAAGATTCGTGCCTCTTGGTACTAAATTGAAGCCTAATTTTTCCCTTGTATTATTTTAGTCATAACTTCCTCATATAAACTTTGTTGTACAAGTGTAATATCTCATTGGAAAACTCTCCTTGCGATATTTTACTTGATCTATAAACACTTTGTGTATTAACAGTATACACAATTTTCATTGGATTTCACTATCGAAAAACATCATCTAAGGCCTTAAAAATGTGTTGCAAGTTAATGCCCTGAAAACCTATCAATTGTTTTAAGAAAATATTGGGTTTCCTACTATTGTAACTCCTTGAATTAAGCTAGAATTGTTTGTAGATTTGTTTCATAATGTTTTACAAGTATCTTAATTGTCTCTGTGTGTTACCTCACAAAATAAAAAGATAGACTTATATATATTTAGTTCCCATTGTACTTGAACTAAGTTTGCATGTCCTTCCCTAGGCACTTGGTACCCACCCAATGGACACTTGGCACTATGTAGCTTAATATTATGCCACTTTTTTTTTCTTGTGGGCCCAATGTTCCATTTGTCCCTCATTGGCTCATTTAAGGGGCGAGCCAAAATGGTTTTGTGATACTGATTGGAGGTACGGAAATGAATCTAGAAGTGCCATGTTTCCAACTGCTAAAAACATGGTTTACATTGTGTGCTATGTTCCCCCCATATTACATTAACAATGAAGCATATTGGCCAATTAAAATGGACCATGACTATAGATTTATCACATTTCCTACCCTAAACCTTTCACTCCTTTTTTGAGGTCATTCCACACTCACGATGGGCCCTATTGACATACCTCCCTAATGTGTCCCACCACTTGTCAATCACAAATTTGTTTTGAGGGGGTGATGGAATTGTGCTTCAATTTCAATACAATGTACATAAATATTCATCCATTGATAATATTGATGTTTTGTGGGGCAAAAACCAACTACATTTTCAATGACAACTTTCCTTTAGATGTTTTGCACCCATTAATGGTGATGAGAGACAATGTCATAAGGGAAGTGCCAAGAAAAAATGTGCACAAATAGAAATTCCCCTTTCTACATTCTATTCTCTCGTATGTCTTTGACATGTGATTAAAATCATGTGCAATTAGATTTTGATGAAAATCATGAGTGTGGGTACTAATACATTATGAGAGGTAGCACCTAGCTTCCTACGAGAATTTGAGCTCTTGAATAAGCATGTATGAGAAATATAGAACTTGTACACTTGTGATAGATTGATAAGAAAATATGAGATCATGTAGTGGGATAGCTCCAAGACTATATTTCTAAAACCTCTCATACAATATAATTACCATGATATGTCCATATAGTTCATTACATCAAAACTGACTCTTCAAAGAAGGCATGAGCTAAATTCCAAAGGGAACATGGAAATAAACAACTACCCCTACTCTATTGTTCACTGGAGTTGAATCACACTACCCTCAGTCTAACATAAAAGATTTTGGATGTTGGGTGAAATGAAATAGGCAATTCAAACACACTAGCATCTCATCAATATCATGGGGTTTCAAAATAGGGAGACATTAAAAATCAAGTGATCTAATGCTATAATCTCCACTAATGCTTGGTTGGAAGTGGATGTGAGCACCTAAAAATGAAACATCACATTAGAATCACATGTAGGTGGGCATGGAACCACATGATTGGTCTATCCAATATTATATAAGACCAATATATTCATTGTAATGTGGTGGAAACCCATCACAATCCATACAACTCCCCCATGATCCATGATATGCCTCATAAAAGGTTGATGTATATGTTCCAAAAATTTCCCTCCTTGGATTCCATGATAATAACCATAAAACATTGAAGAATTAGGCAACTCCACTAGTCAAAATATGTAAGAATATTCTATGTTTCCATATAACAAGTTTGGAAATGAAAATTGGGACAAAAAACAAATCTATAAAAATTTTCTAACTCATAATTTAGGGCTTGATGTGCCATTTTACGTAGCTAGAAAATTTTGAACAAAACCATCAATTAAAAATATTGTTGTCCCATGTAACTTATAGTACCCAAAAGACATGCTTCAATTATTTTTTCCATGAAAATATGCCAAACTCAAAATATTTTAATGAATGGAAAATTTATGCATTTTGATAACTAGAAACATCCTCTTTATGTTGCAAAAAATTCTACCACAACTACGAGAAAACATAGTTGTGCATCCCTCTTAATATTTTATGAACATACCTTAGATATGCTTGGTTATCCAAGTGACCCAATATTTGCAAGTTTGGACCTATAAACCTCGTCATCAATATCATGAATATGATCTCGATTAAAGTAAAAGTAATTTCTATACTATTTATTCTTTTCAATGTGGAAGAGAGTATCAATGCTTCAAATATCATGGTTGTTTTATAATCAACCATCATGTGAGAAGTAACCAAAGATGAAAACATCTCAATTTCCAAAGGTTTCCCTACAAAATTTTGGGGCAAGAAGACATGCATTGTATTCAATTGAATTAGAAGGAGTGGAAATAAGATCTTCACAATCTTTGCCACCTTTCACTTCATTTAGACCTAAAATTTCATGCCTTAGTAGATCATAGGATGAAAGATAATTTTTGTTCTCCAAGGGCTCCTCATTGCACATTGCATCCAATCTATGTGAATCTCCACCTTGTTCTTCTTTTTCATAACCCATATCCTAATTATTTCAAAAATCCTTAATCAAAACTCTAAGTGAAGGTATTTCCCTTGGTTAACAATCATAAAACAAAACTTTTGTGAACATACAAAAATTTTCATCCTAACAGCCTCACTCACAATCTTGAATGTTTAAATGAATTCAATGAAATATGTAACACGTAGAGCAACTAAGTCATTACATCCATGGGACCTTGGGATGTGCTTGCCCCAATCTATATCAAGGAATTGATTTGGGTACCCTAGGATGCTTGAGAAATTTAAGAGATTGGACTAATCCTCCATCCATGACTCTTCTAAAATTTCCACACCTTTTACCCTTCAAAAATTAGAGATTGATATGCAATCGTCTTCATACCTTATTTCAAATCTTTGAAGTTCCTGGGTAGTCTTCAAATGTCTTCAAGTCTTATTGGATAGAATTTTCTCTACAAATAACAAGATCTTAAATAATGTTCAAGGAACAAGGGTTTCATTCCTTCATGAACTCATTGGGTGAGAAAGAGATCCTTAAATGCAACACTCTCACCAAATCAAATCTATAAATACTGTAAAATTCCAGGGAATAGATTTTATCACCAGCGATAATGCCAAAAAAAATGTTACCAATCAAAATAACACTTAATATCTCAAGTCCAAGATTAGTAGTAGCTAATGGGTAACTCAAGAAGGATGCCAATGTCACCACATGAAATCTCTTCTCACTTTAGATTGACTCTTCTCCAATACAAGGGTTTTGTCCCTATGATATGATTACTAAGACTTAACCAATATGGGCTCAAGATAAAATGAAGAGTGGTATTAGGGAAACAATTATTCTATGGGTTTGTAAGATTGATTATAAAGGTGGTTGACGGGGCGAGACTAGTGCCAAAAGTTGAAGAGGGCAATGGAGTCATATAATGACGAAGTGAGTTGCAAATGGATGATGTATGGGAGTGATTAGTGTTATTAAAAATATGCAAAAAATTATTAGTGGTGGTAAATTTGTATGGCTGAAAATATATGAGTAAGATCACTTCCAAATACAACCTTGTATGCACATGTAGGGTAATAAGAAATTGATTTTGCAAGGATTTAAAACCCCAATCCCTTTGGGGGTCCAAATGCCTTTGACCTATACCATAGTTTCCAAAGGATAATGAAAAGAAACTTGAAAAATAGTGAAGAGGAACATGAACTCTGATATGATGAATAAGATGTGATCTCATGACTAGTTGAAATTTAAAATGCAACCCTTGAGTAGTAAAATGGGAAAACATAGAATCATCAACTATGAAGCAGGATAACAAGAACCTTATAGGAATTCACTTCGTCCAAAGCTATTATTTGCGAAACATGATTGAAGTGTGCTCAAAACCCTTATATGTAGTAGAATTAATTATTATTCCAATAGCATAATTAAATAGGTAATAAGAGGGTGGATGATTAAACATAAGAAACTCTGCAATTACATAGCTTCAAAAATATTTATAATAAAAACCAAGCCAAAATAGTATAATGTTCAATTCTCAACCCCCCAATCATTAAATAACAATATCCATAGCTAAATCATAGGCATAACCTAGGAATGCACAAAAAAACTAATATCCACCAACTAACTAACCAGACAAGTCAAATAATACATAAAATATCAATTGACAACTCGTGTCTATACCACGTCTATATCTATAGCAAAATAAATCCATGAGGATATGATGCCCTTTTAAAATAGGTGGAAGACTATGTTAAGGAACTCCAATGTCCCTCCTAAAACCTCTTAAAGAGAATAAATCCACAATCAAACCTCAAATTATGTATAATGATAATCTTGAATGGTAGATGTGGCTCCTCTAGGTGACATGTGTCCTTCATAATTATGTAAAAACGTGGTAAAAAACCCTCAAGTGATGGATTGACCCCCAAGAAAGGTGAATGTAAGATCGTAAATGTAACCACATGCTAAAAACAATCCCCCAAGGTAGGGATATCTCCTCAACTACCTTTATAACACAATATCTAAGGTTTAAGAACCCTCCAAAAGTATGCAAATGGATAGCTCCAAGGAAGAATGAGCCAACTGACTAAGTAATGGCCTCAATCCATGTTCATGATCATAATATGACTCAACCAACTCCATAGAGGAGGGTAAGACACCATCACTCAAGCAATAAAAGTATGACATGTGAAGATGCCTCAACATATGTACTAAGTAAGGAGAGTGCTCCAATAAATATAATGCCCGCATATTCATATACCCTCCCAAGTGTGAAAATCATGCACTCAATGGCAGGTCTCTATCAAGTCAAAGTTATGTAAATTAATCATTGGGAGAGCTATATTTTCATAGAAATTTGTGCATAAGAAAAACACTATTAGGATAGGTAATATACATGATCATTAGGTAATACATGTGCCTAAAACATCCACTCTATCAAGGGCATTCACACCATGAGGCTCAAACTATGCTACACCATGTCAAATAAAATCCTCTTAAGATGGACAAAACCATTTGAAAAGGGATGTACATGAAGAGATCTCTCCAGGTATGTGAAAAAAACCATGCCAAGATGTAATCCACTTGTGAGATAAAACCCAATGATATAGGTTTCTCATAAATTAGGATTGTGTGTCACCAAACCATATCTAAAACTTAGTCCATGTGGTGGTTAGAGAAACATAGAAAAATGTACATAGGTGGATTTTTATTTCCAACTGACAAGCCAATACATCAATAGTGACACTATAATATTGAGATATACCATACAACATAGGGCACGCCAAGATCAACCCAAGGAACATCAATAATCAACCACTAAGAGTCCTAATAAGATTTGGGGGCAACAACCAATTAAATGTGCAATAACAACTTTCCTCTAGAAGATGTGCACATGCCGATGTTGACGATCAACAATGTCATAAGAGAAGTGATGGGAAAATATGTGAATGAATAAAAATTTCCCTTTCTCTATCATGTAATATTATAAGTATGAAATGTTGTGATGGAAATCACTCCTTTTGTGATGAAAATTGTGAATACGAGAACTCATATAGTATGAGGTAACAAAGTCCATCGGCAATACATTGGATGCTTTCTAAACAATGGCTTTGAAACCATAAATATGGTGGGGGTTCTTCATATCTTATTTTTATTGGAAATAGGCCATCCCTAGAACATGGGGATTGGAAATGATCTCAAGATTCAACTATGAAAGGATTTTGTTAGGTGCATGTTCTATCATGTTGTTGGTCATACCTTGTGAGATTGTCCTATGAGAATATAACCTCCAAGAATTTGAGGTTTACAAGGGGCTTAAAGGCTAACACTTCCATTTATCCTTCTTTTAAGGAACTTGATAAGAGAATATTGAGATCTCATGAGGCATTGGGGGGTGATCCTCTCAACTTGTAGGTGATGGGTCTTTTTTATTGTCATAAGTTTATAGATATTATAATTTGGTGTTGGTGTAGATTCGATTATAAAGGTGGCCATTCCTCATATTTTTTATGTCAAAAACTTCATTATCCTTGGTTCAAATGCTACAATGGTTCATGGTCATGGGGATCCCTCTTGGAGCATATAAATCATCCACCTTCTACCTTCTTCAAATTGTTGTTTCTACTTGTTGAAACTTCAATACACACTGGTTTTTTTTTGGGAATTTGTTTGGTACCTCCAAATTTGTATTTAAAGGATGAGAAAGAAAATGAAGGGATTTTTCTCTCATTGGAAATGAGGAACTATTTAACTCTAAGGAGAAACCACTAATGGCTCTTCTTTTTTGTTGTAATTTATCTTTTATTTCTTAATGAAATAAACCATCACTAGTCAAAATTGTTGTTTGAGATTTATGTTGTGCTATGAATTTGACATGGAATATTCTTGCTATCATTAGTACATTGGAAGGTTATAAGAAATAATAGCTCGTTACTATAGACTACTCTTATCCTCATCCATGTTTAAGGTTGGTTTGACTCATGGTGGTCTTTCCTTAGCTTTATTGGAAGGTAGTTCGGGGGAAAAGCAAGGGGTGAAGGTGGAAATCCTTACTTCTTTTCCTCACATCTAAAATCTAGAGGAGGAGGACATCCAATTACTAGAAGGTTTTCTTTTGTTTGCTAGTTTTTGGTCTAGCACATCATGGTTGACATAGAAGGCTTCATATATTTCTTCATAAGATCTATCTTTCTCTCATCTAGTACGTGGTTTCTTTGTCTTTGAGGTATGTGGTAGCTCATATATAGATGCATTGGATTGTAGGGGACGCTCTAGATATCCTTTCACTCATGTGGATTTATTTCTCACATTGGGTGCTAGGATTCCCTTGGACTTGCAATGTATTATGATTAAGGGTGTTCCATCATGTAACCTAGGTTTGTGAAGTGGTTTATTATTTTGTTAAGGGTAAGTGGTTAGAATTCATTCCATTAGATTTGTCTCCTTCAAGTTCTGGGATTAGAGGGGTTAGATTGAGAATATCCAAACCTAATGTTTAAGTTTTTTCCCATTCATGTGATGAAGGATATAATTTTGGCTTTTGGGCTTGTTCTATTTCCCATTCATTCGATGAAGGATATGATTTTGGATTTTGGGCTTGTTTTGATGTATTCCAAACTTTGAGCTTGATATCCTAGCAAGGTCTTGTGGCCCCATAAGTTTTGTTGCTTTTTCAGACTTAATTTTCTAAATAATTTTGGGTTAGTTTTCATTGGGATCATATTTATCGCAAGGGATTATAACAATGTAGGATTTGTTTTTTTTTCTTATAGCTGTTGCAGTCTCCACCACAAGACATGTGTATTTAATCTTAGACTTGTGTCCAACATATGTAGCAAGATTTGAACATTGGTTGGGAGGATAATATTTTTTCCTCTTAACCACCAAAACTAAAACCAATTGACGTTTTCTATTGTTTTTTATTGATACATCAAAGATTTTCCTTTCTATATGCTTTCTTACTAAAATATAGAAAACTAAAATTTATCTGATAATCATATAATTATACAATCATATAATACATAAAAATAAAAAGTATAATAAACTAAGAAATAAAAAAATTATGTAAATTTAGAGTGGAAGACTCATATTTACATAAATACTACCCTTATATATTTTGATATATTTACACAATAAATAGTACTTTAAAATATTGAGGTTTTCTATTTAGTCAATCTTATTATCATTAATTTTGATATACTATGTTACACTCTCATTTATTTTTGGTAAGCTAGCCTGTAATTTGTATTACCTAGAAGAATAATTATACATAACATTGAGTTGTTGGTCCACGTCTAGAAAAACTAGACTAGCAACAAAAAATCAAAGCTTTTTTCCAAATTATTTGAAAGATATTACTAGTCCCAAAATTATAAAAGGATGTTCTTCATGAAAATAAAACTATCCTGACAACTAATACTACTCTAAGAGGCAGTGACATTGCTTCTACTCACATGGAACAAAAATACAGATGTTAGTGACCTACCCATTATGAGGATTAAGTAGAGGATGGAGTGTCAACATCAATAACTGCCTACCCTGCACAGTCGCCAAATTCTATAGATTTCAAATTTGTGATCAACCTGGCAAGAATTGAAACCTTATGGTCAAATTCATTGATTTGAAGCTACATTGCATCATATTAGAGCAAAATCTCCTGATAGGCATCATGTTTATCCGTTAAAACCTTTTTTTTATCGTAGTCTAGATATGGAAATACAAATTTGTTATTTGGAAATACTTAATATTTCTTTTTTGAGTATTAGCAATATTAGGTATCCATGTCCTAATTATTTCATCGATTTCTTTATTCGGAATAAAACCATGATCCAGGGATGTTTCCATCCTCCACATATGCAATTTCCTCCTTAATTATTGATAACCCTGCATCCTAAAGGTCATTGTTGACAACTTAGTTCCTCTTACTACACGAGAGGTAGACTAGCAAGGTCAATTGTTACATCCACAATGAATGGAATTCCTACATGCCATGGTTTTAGTCTTAGAGAAAGAAAGGATAGATGGGATTGATTTTGATAGGAGGGCACATAGGAAAACAAACTCTTAGGAATGATGCACTATCAACTATTCTAGTTGACCCACTATTGTTGTTAGATAAAGGAGAATGGTACAATGGATTCATAATTGAATAGATAGAAGCATTGATCCAATAAAGGGTAATCTTTGCCAAATCTCTAATAGATAGACCGATTGCAAGCAAAGTAGAGTACCACAAAGAAACCATGAAACAAATCTCACACAAACATGAGATGGAGGGTGACTATGACCAGAGAAATGGGTGAACAACATCCATCCCCTCATCCCATATATGCCCCATGTGAACATATCAAGGAAAAAACATCAAAAAATCCAAAACCAAACTAGTATAGGGCAAGTTGCTCACCCATGAGAAACCATTAAAACAATAACTATTTAGAACTCACACAACCATATCAATAATCACATGCATGCCATTGAGGAGGGATAAGCTTCCAATTGTATTTGCAAGTCTCAAAAAGTGGGAGAAGACAACAAAATATAATTATCATCATTAATACATGGCATATTACATTATCATAATGGTAAATATAAAATTAGAATTTATTTTTTTCCTTCCTTTTATTATTCTTTGATATGTATTTTGAATTAGATCAATAACTTAAAATAAATAAATAAAAGTTAAGCTCTTTTGGGATTTAATCTGCAAATATCTATGTAGGATGATTGACTACTCTCTCAAGCGCTTACGTATGGGAGGGGGTATCAATTTCTCATTTTTGGCTTTGATTCCCAAATGATCAAACCCCTCATCCTTCTCTAGACTTTGCTCGATCTCTCTTTGCAATGTATCATATAAGGTCATATCGAAATTGATGTCTTATAGGCTCAAGAAAACTATCCCCCTTCTGATCTCGGGCAACCAAGGTGGCTTTGTTTCAAGGAGACAAATCCTATTCAACATAATCTTGATTCAGGAGGTAGTGGAATCTAGTTGGAAGCAAGGGGACCAAGGTATGATCATCAAGCTTGATATGGAAAATGATTTTGACAGGGTGAGGCATGAATTCCTATTCAAAGTAATGCAGAAAATGGGTTTTAACGCAAACTCTATTCAATGGATATCATTGTGCATTTCTTCTCCTTGGATCGCTCCTCTTGTCAATGGGAGGGTATCGGGTTTATTTAAGGCCTCTAGGGGCTTGAGATAGAGTTTCCCTCTCTCCCCCTTCCTTTACGTTATTATGGCATATTCACTGAGCAAGAGACTTGAATTTGAAAGAGAATATTCTAATGTACCAGGAATCAAGTCCAAAACAACCATAAGAAGCATAAACTATGGTCAATTTGTGGATGACACCATTAGTGTTAATAGAAAAAATATTCAAATCCAATTTGGAGAAATTCTTTTTAGCTTCTGAGGGATAAACAAATGATAATAAAAGCCAAATATTCACGTGGAACACATATGTACAACAAGCCAAGAAGATTGAAGATGCTTTGCGGTACAAGGTTACGCGGGATTGGAAGGAATTCAAATATTATGGCATTCTAATTTATCTACAGAAAACATCTCCTAGATCATGGCAAAGCATCCTAGAGAAGATAAAAACAAAACTAATGAAATGGGGAGTGACCTAGCTCAATGTTGTGGGCATAACAATCTTAGTTAAAGTTGTTTGGTCAATTATTCCCCTATATCAATTTTCTACTTTACTAGCCCCAAAATATGTTACGCAATAGATAAGAGCTTACATAAGGAAATTTTTGTGGGAAGGAGGAAAGGCAGAAACCAAAAAATATCACCCGGTGAATTAGAATATCGCCAGAGTGCTAAAGTAGCATGGGGGACTTGATATCTAGGATCCCTCCCTAGTAAATATAACTATGGGTGCCAATTTATATTGGAAGATCAAGTCCCAACCAGATCAGTGGTGGTGAATTTCTAAGAGCCAAATACATGTAAGACAAAAATAATGGGGTAAGTGAGAGTGTGCCTAATAAATGCTCTCCCATTTGAGAACTGATTCAAGCCTCCTTCCCTCTCATCACGGACAACCTATGTAGAATCCTAGGGAAGGGTCACACTATAAATCTATTGTAAGAATTGATTATGGGCCACCCACCTCTGGGGCTGGAATCCTCCATTCTCACACTAAAGAATCACTTTATGCAAGCTGGAGTGGTCTCCTTGGATCATATTTCACGCTGGGATGAACAAGTAAATTGGACTAGCTGGAAGTTTGAAGGTATCCCCACCCACTTAGCTCTGGACTTAGAGTCTCTGAGAAGTAAGTTGAGTGGGTGTGTTCCTCTCAGGCAATCTGCATCAGATAGATGGGGTTGGAAGAGTTCCTCCTATATTATCAAAGAAGTGTATAATGTTCTCCTCTTTCAATCCCAGATACCAATGAAATCCTCTGTCTGGAACAAATTATGGAAACCCAATGCTATACCCAAGGTAAATCTATTATGTTGGATATTGATACACAAAAAAATCCTTACAGCTAAATATCTTAAAAAGTTGGGCATAGTAGGCCCTTTAAGGTGTCCCCTTTGTTAGAAGTCTGAAGAAACTATATCTCACCTCTTTCTTTCTTTCCCTTTCTCTCAAGCAGTCTGGTCCACCTCCTTGGACCCCGATTATGCAGAACTTCATGGCTTTTCGGCGTTCAATCCTTCTTTTTCTCTTGGAAAAAGCATTATATGGGTTCCCTTCAAACCAAAAGCTCCCTCAAGAAATCTTGGATAGCTCTCCCAAAGTATGTTTGCTGGAAAATATGGCTATCAAGGAACAAATCTATTTACAAATCTATCCTGACTCTTGTGAGGAGTGCTACCCTTAAAGCACTATCTTTCTGCTTTGAGTATAACCCCCCCTCCTTGGACCCTTCTCTAGATCCCAATGAAATCTGATGTCTTGAACCTTAGACCTTGACTCAAACAAGCTTGTACCCCATAAGTGAATCAAAGCCCCATCCTGAATGGCTTCTCCGTCTACTTCTTAACAACTTTGCTTATGGAAACAAAGAGCTTAGTCCTAGATTCTTTAAATTGATGGAGCTTCCAAATGAAACCCACGGGTGGCAGAAGGGGGAGCGATTCTTTACAATCCCAAAGGAATAATAGTTGAAGAGTATGCTTGGGGATTAGGCATGAAATCCAACAATCAAGCTAAGGTGTATGGTCTCTACCTGGGACTTATTTTAGCTCGACAGTGAGGAGTTAGAGAGATATTTATTTTAGGAGACTCCTTCCTTGTCATAAGACACCTCAGAACAAACTCAGTTCCTAAGGACAATACACTAAGTTTGATGCTTCAACAAGTTAAAGGTATCCTCCATTCCTTTCATATCTTAAGGAACCTTAATTTATGTGCTAATCTAATAACCAATGAGGTTTGTTATATGGACAAAGGAAAATTTGGCATTAATGGGTTTCACGAGTAATTTTCTATCCCTTAACGGAAACTATGAGCATTGTTAACTCCTACACTCCCTACCCATGTACAGAGCAATGGAAGCTTCAGAATACTCTCTCTAATCCTTTCTCAAGTCCATGGGGCCCCATCTCCTTCACGTATCCTAACCTCTCATTTATCACATCTCATACCACAGTTCTTCATTACCTGAACAAGGAATCTCTCATCATAATGACGTTGAGGGTCATTTGCTAGCTCAACGTGTCATTTTTTTGGCTTGAATCAGATGCAAGCATGCTGAACTTATTATCTTCCTCTTAGACCAAGGATCATCTCAGGAAAAATAAAATGTTCCTGCCGCAAATTCCTTATTATCTTCCTCTTAGACCAAGGATCATCTCAGGAAAAATAAAATGTTCCATCTACATGAGAATAAACGAATTACATATTGTTCTATATGTAATAAAACATTAAACATATCATTCTATATCACACTATTACCCTTCTTGTAAAATGAATAAGAGAAAAAACCCCAATGAAAGTGACAATGACCAAATTTGGTCAATGGGAATGGGAAAGAAGACATTTATAAAAAAGAGAGCTTAAAAAAAACAAACTTCAAAATGAGGGATGTAAATAAATACCTTTAATTGTTTGAGGAGAAGTTTAATTAAAAGGAGATAAAAGATACAAAATTGAACTTAGGCTAAGAGTTTAAGAGGGAAAATGGAAAAAGTGGCACCTCTTAACATTTAGGAATGAAAAAAAATGTATTAATTATGAGAAAATGCAATCCTAAATGAAAATACAAATATTACAGAGAATGGAAGTTTAGAAGAAGCTTCTCAATTGGTATCAATTTCCATCTAATTTTGTAATGGTCAAGTAGGATGGCAGGATATCCATATACGAACAAGTAAAAGAGTAACTAACAAACAAACCCATGGAGACCCATAAGAGAACCATAATTGTCATCAGTCCACCAATATAGGATGGTGAAAGAAGCCCAAGCATGAAAAATATCATTATAACAAGTGTCATCCCCAAAAATTGTACCCACAATACTTGGGGGCCTAAAATACATCTCCATGGACAAGTTTCCATCCAGTTTCTTCTTGGGCTTCATCACGTGCCTCCAATTTATTGTAATTTGAGATATCCTGATACAAGGTTTTCATAATAATCGTTACCACCATCTAGCCAGGAAGGAATAAGACAGCCATTAATGAGCTGATAATAGAGAACCAATGGATCAATCATTTGTCATGATAAGATATGTATCCCATCGAGAATCCCATTTGATAGGGATTTCCTGCAATATTTCAATGACAATTACTCAAACATAAATTGCAAATACCATAGAAATGTTGGACACATAACAGAAACCACAAAATTAATGAACAAAAGAGTCATTAAATACCTTGAATGACACATCATAAGTAAATATAATATGTCTACCCTCTTCAACTTTTTGTGGGCTATTGGTTTGTGAAAAGTAGTGTGTTTTTGGGTTGCAAGTTGTCAAACACGGGTTTTCCTCAGACCAAGGTTTCTCAAACTCATGCTCGATGTTGTTTTCCAAAAATTAAAGTAATTTATTCATAAAAGGTACCAATAAAAAAGGGGAAAGAAAAATGTTAAGAGCCAATGTATTTCAAAATTTGAGACATTCTCTGCAATAAATTTGTTTGATCACACTATGGAAACTAACTGATAACTAAAGCATAGCTAAATTTGATTGATAGACAAACAACCAATTTTAATACTTTCAAATGCATATGAGAAAAATACTTCATGTTGTAATTATATACCTAATTTTAGATTAGTTTTAAAATTGAAAAAGCCAGCTAATTGACCCTAACATATCTAACAAATTCTAATAATTTGAATCCAATTTCGAAAATACTCATATGGTGTGACTTCAAATCCAACAATCCGAGCAAAATCAACCTTTGAATCTTTGTGAAACTTAACCTCGAAAGGAAAATGGCTGTGTATGAAGTATCTCTCTTTTGTATTGTGCAAAATTACACCAAGTTCCACATTAGATAAACAATTAAGATCCAAAGATACAACTTTTAAAGAGTATAGCTACATTAACACCCCATCTTTACTTACCCCTGAATAGCTAGCTTTAAATCCAAAACGAAGGCCATGCTCATATGAAGTGACTAAAGTTCCATCTGCTCTTTGTATGGCTACAACCACGTGTAGATTATCTATAATACTATTTCAATCAAACTTAGATAAATGACTTTCATAGTAAGATGTGTAACCCTATTATAAAACAGGATATATTCTTGTGATAAATTTTCTAGATATAGATTGTGAAGGAGTTTAAAAACATCTCAACAATTTGTATGGAAACTATACCCATCATGGGAGGATCAAACGAAGCTTATGATAAATAGAAATGAGTTTTCCTATGTAATAAATAAATAGAAGGAATAGGATTATAAAATTCCATAACAACAATGATAGGATTTAACACTTACGATATACACTTGAATATATCTTCTCAAACTAAAACATTAATAAATGAAATTTCTAGAAAAAGGGTTTGATGAGTTCAACTAGAAGAAAAGATATAGGCAGAAAGAAAAGTGGAATTCAAAACTGAAAAGTGATTACATATTAACATGATATTATCATCTATTTTCTCCTTGAAGTTCTTGCAAACTTTTCATCCAACTTTATCTAACATACATAATTACAAAGATTCTCCTTTCTCATGTGGAACTTTTGTAGAAGAAATTGGTTAAATACTTGGTTAGACAAAGTTGGTCAGGTTGGTGGTTTCAACAAATTTGCTAGCAAGTAGTCATAATGCCAATTCTAACAAGATATCAACAATCCATCACACAATTCTATACAAGAAAGCAAGTCATACTTTCTTCTACATATGCACTTTTATACCTTCAAAAAATACCACAAAGAAAAAAATTTGAGTCATCCACTACTAATCCAATGAACAAGCAAGCCAAGAATGGAAAGTATAATGCTTACTACATAAGGAGAGTTCTCAATGTGATCTCTGCAAAAAAATTCTTTGATATTTTCAGTATCGCTGATACTTGTTTTTGTCTTACAGTAATTCCGTGAAAAATAATCATAAGGAAGTAGTGTCTTTATGGAAAAAAGCTTGTTCATTTTAACCTAAAGCTCATCACCCTGGTAAACACCACAAACAAATTCAAAGTCGATGAGAGAAATAGTAGATCAAAGCATCAAAAGCATATATATATATATATATATATATATATATAATATATATATATATATATATATATATATATATATATTATATATATATATTATATATATAATATATTATATGTTATGTATGTATATATATCTATTATCTATCTAATATATATATATATATATATATTATATATATATATATATATATATATATATATATGATACAAAAGCAATAATCATTCAACAAATGAAAAAAGTAAATTTCTTTTGTAAAAATTTGAATATAACCAATGGGGTTGTTGTGGTTCAACAGTGGCATGTTTGGAAATCCACCAAGGTTCAATTCCCTTGAAGGCACAAATAAGTGGTTGGGTCAACCAAATTCCTAGGTATTTTAATCATTGCATTTTAGCTCCAAGAAAGTGCTTGTGATTTGTTCTTAGAGTTCAGAGAAAGAATTTATAAAAAAAAAGGGCCATGTTTCACTATCTAACTTTTTTAACGGAGTTTTTGAGAGAAAAAATTATGCTTGTTGTATCACCCTAAAATGTTTATTATTTATTGATTTTGGTTTCCTTGTTAAATTGGGCCATTTGTATTATATTAATGGACTCTGAGAAGAAGAATCATGAACGTTATCTTACTTTGATGCTTATGATATTGCATAAAAGGGCAATATTATTAATGCAATTCAAGAACCACAAAATACTAATTGCAATTTGGATTCAATATTAGTGCAATCCAAGAATCTCAATGATCACAGTTGTTTGAGTTTAGTATTATTCTAATAATATGTGAGTATTGCAAGGCATGAAAATATTTAAATTCAATATTCTATGAATAGAATGTAAGAATTCCAAACTACCACTAGCTGTTATACATAGTTGCAACATACACTGAAACCCCAAGTATTGTTCATACTAAATGGTTGTATAAATTTGTTAACATCTAGGTATGATCACTAGCCATTTAAACTACCAATGCACAAAGATGCTTAATACTCTTTTAAATAGCATAGGCACTCATTTTTATTGTGATACAATTTATATGCTAAGCATTTGTGCACAACATAGTTGAGATCTCTAGAACAAATTGAGTTAGTTGATTCATTGAACACTTGAGACACATTGAATTGAAAAATGTTATTAAACCTGATATTACAATGAGCGACACAAATAAATATAGGAAAATCATGGCCTTATTCTAATAAACTTTCTATGTTAGGTACTTGTGCACAAAATAGTTGAGATGTCAACTTACACTATAGATCAAAACTAATTCATTGAGCACCTGAAACAAATTGAATTGGAAGATGCTATTAAATTTGATATGAAAGTGAGGGAAATCAAATAAACATAGGCCAAACAAGGCCTTATTGTCTTATCTATTTGAACAAATTGAATATGATTCCGATCTAGACTTACACTACAAATGACAAGATGACAACTAACACTTGACACAAATTGAATTGGAAGATGTTATTAAACCTAATATGACAGTGAGGTGACACAAATGAATTTAGGCCAAGCATCGCCTTGTGAGCTTATCTATTTTCCAACTGAGGAGACATCGTGAAATTTCCATACTCGGGTTCAAGATTTAGGTTCACCCGATCTTCATTAGTTATCCTCTTCATGAGAAGATTCCAGAAAAATATTCAGACTGAACTTTGAAAAGACTTTAGTTCTTCTAGGATATACAATTAAATAAATAGCAACAACTTCAAACAATAACTAAATCCATATTAATAAATTCCAATCCTCTCACAACTTGTCTTAGATTTAGAATATAAGAGAGATATTTTAAATGACTCAATATGATAATATAAACCATTCTTGTGGTACATAATTCATTAAATGAATCCTTATAAGTAAAGATTTAGAAACCATGCTTGTTCAACTCATCCATGTCCTTTGTTACAATATCCATCCTTTTTCTCCATGATTCTTTGAATCTTTACATCAACCCAACCCCAAAAACAATTCACTCAAAAACCCAAATCCAGTGTGTTTTATACATATAGCAATCACAAACATTGGTTGAAGCTGGAAATGGAGGGAGAATCTAACCACTAAACCTACCCGAATTGTTAAAGTGACTATTGCTGCAACCATTCAAAGGGTTAGAATTTCAAAATTCAATGGCTTGAGCAAATCCCATTATCGGCCAAGGATACATTGCATTGTCCGAAGGAACTAATTTGAGAGTTGAAGAGCCATTTTTATGACAAGGCCTTACACAATGCAATCAATAATCATAGTATTGTCCCATCCCCATTTAGGGTTGGATGTTGTGATGATTATATATTTGATCTCTATAGTCGACAAGATTAATTTCCATTGTTTTATAAATTCCTTCAATTTCTAGTACAACTCCACAGACAACTTCATTAGTTGTATCATAATCCTTTTCAAAATATGTTTTAGGAGCAGATGAATGATGTCTTAATGGCTGAACATGGTATTGATTGTCTTCATCCCAATAATGCCCATGGTTTTGATCAACAAACTTATTAGAAATAAATGGACTGATATTTTCTCTTGTGGGCCCAAAATCATAATTACGTGAACCAGATGAAGGAGGAGGAGAGATGGGTGTATCGATCTATGGCTCTCTGAACTTCACTGTTTTCTTTTTTCTTTGTGTTAGCTAGGGTTCAATATCGTCATCATCATCATCATCTAGAATATGGTTAACCTGAAGTGGCCATAAATTTCCTTTCTTATAAGGATATTTTCTTCTAAATCCACCAGTAAGTGTATATTTTTACTATAGATTCAACAACTTATGTGATATGTTAAAACACACGACAAGGATCTACTTTATTATTCAGTGGAAACCAAAATTGATCGATAAAAACAATAAGAAGAAAAGGAAGAATTTGAATTGCACATAACACAATATTTGTCTGGGGAAAGTAACAGAGAAAAACCCTGACTATCTATATTGCATTAACCAGAATATCTGAGAAGAAAATATAATGTTTGTTCAACCCGAACAATTTCTACACTAGTACAATCTAACTCTCTACCTCACAAGCCAACACTTAGTCAATTATGTTGCTTGCTAAGCCCCTACTTCCTTGTGCAATTCCTGAGAGAATTAGCCCATATTTAATTGGGAAATCCTCACTCCATAATTACACAATCCATGCATAGGCCCTCAACTCATTGCATGTGCCATCTGTACAAATCAGAAAACTATATAACTAATAGTACACTATCCCTGAACTCTAATCTCAACTAGGTCTTCCTATGTACTGACATGCATGCGTTATTTTTTAGTGAATTATCAATTACTTGATTGAACACTACATGTGAATTAAATCCAATTTAATTCACTTGACCACTCACTAGCTCCTCCAACAGTTAGAACTAGTTTAACTGAATTTAACTCAGTTAAATTGAATTAAATAATTACAACTCAATAAGAACTCAACCTGGGCCCCTAAAATTTAGGGATCACTCTACATGACTCAAAATTTAGGGATCACTCTACATGACTCTATATAGACTTTCAACTCTAATTTACTAAGCCAACTGAGTCAAATTAACTTAGTTAACTGCTACAAGCTGCTATGAGAATAGAATTACAATTTAATTCAAGGACAAATTAAATTAAAATTTCTAGATGATATGTTTAACATTTCTTATTGTTATTTTCAATGCTCTCTCTCAACAAGAAAGGAATTCAACTCTATCTTGATCCAGTACCTTTGGAGTGTTCTACATGAAAATATTCTCTCTAGTGTTGTTGCTACTACAACTTTTGAAAAAAAAAATCCAAACTGAATCAATATGATGCCTCTGTCACCAGAGTCTCTAACTACTACTAGCTATTGCATTGTCTACTTAAAACTCTGCACTTCTGCTAACTCTACACTGTTGCCAACTCCGCTCTATGCTCCCCAGTATTTGACTACTGCTAGTATATGCTTCTGTCACTCTGACATCTGACTCTATCAATCGCCACTGATCCATCCTACTACTATGTTTTGTGGGCTCTCATAGCAATGTAATGATCTATGAGACCTATACCCACTTGGTTCAAAATTTCCCCCTACTAGAGGTCTATGCGAGAGTGGATGTCTCCACTCAGTCTCCTCTCTCCTTCTCCAATTGTGATTACACCACAACTTGTTGAGGCTGCTTCCAGGGCTGCATTTGAGGCTGCATGTTGAGAGGTAATTCATGCTCCCTCTCAACCACAAAGTCTCTAACCTTTTCCTTGCTCCTCAAGGATTTGCATTCATCTTGTACCTCAAGTGCATATAGGTTCTTGACTTGCACACTGATCTGTTTCGCTTGTCCCATGGCGATGTGTCTAAGGAAAAACTTTCCTTTTCTAAAAATCACATCGTAGCGATGGTCTTCCAATACCTCGACGGAAACAAGATTCTTCTTTAGTCCTGGAATATACATGACATTTGTGATTCTGAGAGGGGAGCCAGACTCCCTCTGAAAGGTAATTTTACCGATGTCGGTCTCTCTATACCTCTCATCATCTCCAAACTCTATCTTCTTCTTGAGGTCTTTCTCCTCAAAGTCACTGAAGAGATCTCTATTCCCATTCATATGGACAGAGGCATCACTATCAAGATACCACATGCTTACCATTACAATGTTGGCCATGCATGTAATGAGAGTGAAGTCAAGTTCAAATTGTGAAGTTGGAGCTTCAGTAGTTGCTGCTACTGTAGGCTCCTTCTTGCTTTCTCTCTTCTATGGGCAATTTGTGGCATAGTGCCCGTACTCGTGACAGTGAAAACACTTGATGTTTGACAAGTCATTTTTCTTGTCGTCCTCCTCACCTAGGGACTTCTTTCCCTTGGATTTATTTTCTTTGCTGACTAATGCAAAGTCCTCTTCCACTTCTTTGGAAGAGGTCCCCATCTCCGGTGTTTCACCGAAACTCTTCTTGTACCAAGTCAGACCACAACCACTCCCACTCTCGTAGCTTCTCCCTCCCATTAATTGAGTCCTAGTAATTGTGCCAGTTGTTGGGAAGTCTTAGAAGTGTTAGGCTCACCAGATCGTCTTCTATGACAGTAATCCAAACACTTCCAAGCTCATCACGACATTGGGTGAACTTGGTTAAGTACTTCGGAATAGAGTCGCCCTTCTCCATCTTGATCTTCCTAATTTTGTCCTTCAGTGCCAGCTTCCTGTGGTCACTCCTATTTTGAAACAAGCCTGACAATGCCTTCCACATTGCAAATGGAGTTTCTTTACCATGGAGATTGGATACAATGTGATCTCGAACTCCTTTTGGGATAATCCTTCTCGCTTTTGCCACACACTTTCTCCATTCAACCAAACCGTTAGCATAAGATGTTGGAGGCTTCAAAATATCATAGTCTTAATGAATTCCTTAAGCCCATTAGCTTCCAACACTGCCTCCATATTTTCCTTCCAAGCTATGTAATTCGAGCTGCCCTCTAGGGCATACTCAAATCTCAAACCGTAGAATGACATATTGCTAACTCTGGAGTATGAACTTGAAAATTTGATTTCATCTGCACAAAAAACTCGAATTATCCTCTTCTATATTGTCTTTAACTCTAATACCATGTAGATTTTTACTATAAATTCAATAAATTTTGTGATATGCTAAAAAACAAGACAAGAATCTACTCCACTCTTCAGCAGAAACCAAAATTGATCAATGAAAATAATAAGCAGAAAAGGAAGAATATCAATCACACATAACACAATATTTCTCTGGGGAAAGCAACAACTAAAAACCCTGACTATCTATATTGCATTAACCAGAAGATTTGAGAAGAAAATACAACGCGTGTTTAACCCGAACAATTCCCCACTAGTACATTCTAACTCTCTACCTCACAAGCTAGTTCAAGCCAATTCTACTGCCTGCCAAGCCTCTACTTCCTTGCACAATTTCTAAGAGAATTAGCCCATATTTAAATGGGAAATCCTCACTCTATAAATGTGCAATCCATCCATAGGCCCTCAACTGATTGCATGCACCATTTGTACAACTCAGGAAATTATACAACTAATAGTACACTATCCCTGAACTCTAATCTCAACTAGGTCTTCCTCTAAACTGACATGCATGAGTTATTTTTGAGTGAATTATCAATTATCTTATTGATCATTACATGTGGATTAAATCCAATTTAATTCACTTGACCGCTCACTAGTTCCTCCAATAGTTAGAACTAGTTTAGCTGAATTTAACTCAGTTAAAATGAATTAAAAAATTACAACTCAATAAAAACTCAACCTGTGCCGCTAAAATTTAGGGATCACTCTACATGACTCTAGATAGACTTCCAACTCGAATTTACTGAGCCAACTAAGTCAACTTAACTTAGTTAACTACTACAAGCTGCTATGAGAATAGAATTACAATTTAATTCTCAATTTAATTCAAGGACACATTAAATTATAATTTTTAGATGCTATTTTTAACATTTCTTATTGTTATTTTCAACATTCCTGTTACACAGTAATTTGTCATTGTCCTCATTTTAGTCCTTCTACTGTGTCATGTGTCAAATCAACATGTTCATATCTTCCCACTGATGAAAGAAGATTAAGCAAATGTTCTTTGTTGCTGCAATTGACCCTCATTCCTTAAGTTTCTGCCTCGTCGCGAGTAAACCCTTAACATACGCAACATTCCCATGGCCGTAACAGCCTCATCGTGACTCCATCATCGATGTACATCTGTTTCCTGGGACGATCAGATTTCTAGACCCAGCGCGAGGTTATGAGTTGTGTCTTGCGACGGCGAGTCTGCATGCATTGCCTCCTTGCAATGTTGTTGCAAGTAATGAGTTTATGTCCTACGACGATCCATATTGGGCAAATTTGTTTCAACAATCGGCCTTCTGGATGTCTCCAGACTTGGTTGTTGGCATATTTTAGGTCGCCCTTCCTCCTCTGGCATGTCGGTTCCGCCATTTGTGCTACCTACCTTGAGGATGAGATCTCTCTTCCACATTTCATGGAGACTCTTTCTCCTATTAAAGCACTCACCTTTGATAAGATTAGCTAGTTAGTAATTCCTTTGGTTGAGCAGTGCTGCTAGGGCTTTTGAGTTTGATAGATAGCTGGTGTGGGTGTGAAAAGTGTGAGATTGTTGATAGCTTATGGAAGGTTGTGGAGTGCCCTTAACTTTGTGTTAAAGCTTATGAGTGATAGAGAGACATTGATGTTGGGAGATTCATCCTTGAAGAGTGAATGCTTGAGAAACATACTGGCTAGATCCCCTGAGAAGACTTGTGACGTCAAGACTTGGTTGTAAGCTTGCTCTCAATTCATTATTAATACAATCAATGATGTTTTCCTATGTCTTGTATGTAATTTACTTTATAGCTCATGACTTCTTGACTTTGTGAGTAAATAGATCATTGTTGTTTTCTGGTTACGTGCTTTGTTGTATTTTCTTTGCATTGTTTCAGGTTGATCACTCATTGAGGAGAAGGAAGCAGAAGCTGGAACAATGCAACGAAACTTCATCGACCACCGGTTGAGGTATGCCTCCAACGATGACTGTTTAAAGAAATCAATTGTTGATCTATCTTTGTTGTGACTAGACCCACTCTAGGGCTAGAGGGGTTGCCTCTGTCCGCAGAGGGAACACTTTCCAGCATCACAAGTTGGCGACTCCGCTAGGGAGTCTACCCGATGTTTTTCTCTTGTTTGCTTTTGCTTGATTTTGAATCAATGTCTTTTGGATTTTGGGATTGAACCATCAATCTTCTGGGTTACTTGGGTCAATCTGGGAAATCCCTTTGTTGCCTATAATGATAGACTAGTCATTGTTTGGGAATTTTTATTTGCCTTTCATTGTTTTTAAGTTCGTCGCTGAAAAAATTTAAACAGTCATACCGACATCATGTTGTCTCTACTTTGTAAGTTTGTGCGTCGCTTAATCATGTAACACAGTCGCAACGACTCCTGAAATCAGCCCATCACTTGAAAGACGTGTACTTTCACGACGACGTCGCTCTGTTGCTATAGCTAGTGGCTGATCGGTACTAGTTTCTTGTGTTACACCCGCGACGATTCCTATAGAATTGTTTTTTTCAATTCTGCCTCCTGAATTCATCAGTCTGGTTAATCCCTTATTGTCCTTCTCTTATCTATTAGTTTGTTTTAATTGCTTTTAGTTAAGGTGCTCACTTTTTGGTTTCATTGAAGTGAATCTTGTATTTTTGGCTTTGTGACCTAGTTTTTCAAGTTTTGAATTATTTGGCTTGGTTACTTGTCTATTCAAGATTCATTCGCAACCCTCCTGTTGGTGTGCTTGAAGTTTTTTCATCACTTGTTTCTTGCTGATTGATGTTTAGTGTTATTTGTTGAACCAATTTCCATATTGATTCGATTGTGTCACTACCAGACATAGATTACAATTTTTTGGATCAATCAGTTTCACGTTTGCTTGTTTGTTTCTTTAGAATTCAAAGCTATCAAAATCAAAAGACTGCATTCATTAGTATGCGAAAGTGAAAGTGTATTTTACATTTCAAGTTATTCATGTTTGAAAAATTAGAAGGCAAATTTTAAATCTCTCATTAGTAGTATCGATGCACTGTAGGGATTGATGTGTTTATACATTGTGCCTCTTGAGTGACTGTGTTTGCTGATCTTGGTTTTGTCTTGGTTTGGGAATGATCTCTCTACCCTTCTGTAAGTAGGAGTTCATCAAAATGAAATATGCTTTATTCATTCTAGTTACATCTTCGATTTTTGATATATACGGTAAGGCCTGGAAATTGAAACATAATTCAATATCAACTCTAAAATGAATTGAATAAACCTAATAACGCATTGGAACATAACGCACATTATTTATAGGTCTAGGCTAGAGACGTGCTCCAGCATCGTTAAACCTAGTATCTATTGTTTTCACTTAAGGTTGGTTGATTCCTCCTTCTGTGATCCAATAGCTTCTAGCACGGACTTGCGCTCCTAGTACCGTCGAGTATATGTTGGGAGACCCCACTAGGTTATCATCCTATATCCTTAGGAAGTCACGTCTGCCACCTTGCAAACTGTAACGCACCAAACACAACATTTGGGAAGATTGACTGTCGTACGGAAAGTCCTTGGATTTCATATGATTGCCATGGTGTATATGCAATTTTATGGCTTGTTTGGTAAACCTCTTGCTTAGTTCTCCAAAGTAGTAACTTTTGCTCCTTTTCAGACTCCCTAAAAGAAAAGGTCCATCTGAGCACTTGTCCTTTCAGGCTCATTAAATATTCAAAGGTGACTAGAGTCATCTTTTCGTCCTTTTCTCGACTCTTTAAAGATGAAAAGGTCAAGTTATGTTCCTGTGTCTTAAAATTTATTTGGCCACGTTCACATTTACCCTGTTATATCTTGTTTGTGTTTTAGTTTGCGTAGGGTTCTTTCCTTACTCGTTAGTTTTCCTAGGATTTTAAATTGAATCATCCTAGTGGAATCACCGATCCCATCTCCTGTTCCAAGCGACCAAGGATCTCCATCTTCTGTCGCTCCCGAGGTACCGGTTGCTAGTGATACTCTTCCTGTTATCCTGAGTATCCAACCGCTTAATTATCGCGCTCCAGAGGACGAGTCTTACGACATTCACTGGAACCCCATTTGGGAGCCTTCTGAAGAATACTTTCCCGTTACTCCTCCTGGTGTTTCGGTCTTGATGTCTTCCTCTGACATGGATGAGACAACCCCCATCTCCGGTGAAGAATCCTTTGTGGCAAGAGGTGAAATACCTATGCCTACAGAAACTTTGCCCTTCCGTGTCACTTCCCTTGGTGTCTCATTTCCTTTATGCTATAATGTTTTAGCAGATATCATCAGTTCTAGATCTCCCCTTTCAAGTTCCCTATGGTCTCGTACGGTCGCTCTGACTTCGAAGCCTTTTACACCCCAGATTCACAATGTGACTGTCACATATGTTTCGACTATTTCGACCGTTTGTGTGGCTTCTTCAATCCCTGTTGTCAGTGTCATCACTACTTCTTCAGTGGTGACTACTATCGTTGGGCCTTTTGTTGGTCCTACTAATAGTGGCCCAACAGTAAGAGTTGTTAATCCTACACTATGCCCCACCTTCTTCTGGTTCAATTCTAGTAGGGGGAGCATATGATCAATATATACAAGCTTTTCAGAATCCGAATCCACAAAATCCGTTTCATTATTATGATTCTCAAGGAGCTCATATTTATTACCCCAGACCTATGCCATCTCAACCTGCGATTGAGGTCACGGTTTCATTGTCTGTTGCTTGGGGTGCCACCACTTATCACGGTGGAGAAGCGCCACTTGAAAATCTTCAAGGACCACCCTATCAAGGTCAGTCGTCTTACAGGTAGCCCCCTCATGGAAAACAGTGTTACGGACAACCTTATCCAGGGAAACCTGGCGGCCCACAAGGACAACCCTTCCAGGGACAACCTTCGGCCTTTCGTGGTCTATCTTTTACCTACTTCAGACAACCTTCGGCCTTTGGTGGTCCATCTTTTACCTACTTCAAACAACCTTCTGGTAATCCAGGACAACCTTACATACAACAAGGCCAACCCGGTATCCAGCAAGCCTACCCTTCTGGGCAAGTCGATCAGCCTCACGTTGAGCAAGGCCAACCCACTGTCCAGCCTAGTCAACCATCTGGACAAATTGGTCAGCCTCAAATCCAACCAGGCCAACCAATTGTCTAGTCTGCTTAGCCATCCAGCCAGTCAGGACAACCCTTAGTTGTGCAAGGTCAACCCAATACCGAGCAAGCTCAACCTTCTGGGCAAATGGGTCAACCTCAATCTCAAACAGGTCAACCTTCTAGCCAGATGGCTCAGCCTCAGTTCTCCCAAGGACATCCATCTGGGATTGTTCAACAGGGCGCTCAAACGCTCATCGCTTCTCAAGCCCCACTCGGTTTTTAGCCCCAGACTGGGTTCCAGATCCAATCCGGTCTTCAAGCTCAAGTTGGGCCCCAAACCCAACCTGTTTATCAAGCACAACCTAGCTTCCAGGCCCAGTTTGGATCCCAGCCGCCTTATAATTTTCAGCAACCCCAAGGGCAAACCCAATTTTCCCCATACCACAGGTTAACCCTTATCAGAATTTTCAACAGCCACTTGTTGCTCCTATGGGTCAAGTTGGCAATCAGTGGAATGCAGGGGGTCAAATCCAGGTTCAACCATCCAGTTACAGCTTTAACCCCTATGGACAAAATCCCTATAGGCCAAATCCATCTGGACAAAATCAATGGGGGCAACAGGGAACTAGATGGAACTCTGGTGTTGTTTCTTATCCGTGGCCTCAGATGTCCTTCAACCCTTAATTACCCTTTTTGGCGATGTTGGAATTACCAGATGTGTCCAAGCTGACTAATGATCCTATTCTTCATAATCTATATTGGCCACCGGTTCCAACTAAGATTCCCAGTGATTGTCCCAAATTCGATGGTAACGCTGAATTCATGGCTTGATGACTCAATCCGGCTCTGCCTATTTCAACGGACTCTCACTAGCTTTGCTGGCAAATGGTATATTGAGTTGGCTCGTGGAACTTTTCAGGACTTTAACTCACTGGCTATGGCATTTTTAACTCATTTTCAGTTGTCGATTCCATATGAAACGGGCACACACCTCCTAACATCTTTGAAATAGAACACGACTACGCATATCTCTGATCACATCCATGAATGGAGACATCGTCGCCGTTTAATTAAGTTCTGGATCCCCGATCAGCTTTTGACCAACTGGTTTATGACCTCGTTCGTCGGTTCGATAGCCCGTGACATTGCTATGAAGGTATGTGTAACTAAAGAGCAAGCCATTGCGTGTGCTCAGTACCTTGACTTGGTTTACTCCCAGTCTGGTACGTTATATGATATTTTGCCAGATGCTCCATGATCCGAAACTTTCCAAGCTCCGTCAACACCATCTGTTGATGGTGTCATAGGTTTCGTTAACGCATCCTCTCGAAAAGCTCTTGCCAACCCTGCAGAGCAAAAATCTAATGCTCCAAATGAAAATGCTTCCCAGGCTTCATCTAATTCTGGTAAGCCCTCCGAGGTTAACGCCATTCAATCCACCTTGGTGGACAAAACCTCAAAAGGTAAGAAGAAGGGAAGAGGAAAGAATAAAGCCGATCAACCTAAGCAGGATCGCCCTAAGCCTCTAGCCGAGGAAGGTGCCAAGCACAAACCTAAGTATCATTGTCTTATTTGCGATGAGGATCACTATACTAAAGACTGCCTGAGAGGTTCTCAGGTTAGTCATTTGTTAAAAGGTGCCCCTGGGACTCCTGCTGTGCACAAAGAGCCTTTTCCCTCCCAACAGACTCAAATGGTTGCTGATCCTTCTCAATCCTCTCCTCCCTTCGGCTCTCAAGTTTTTATGGCTGGGACAATCCCCATCCATATCAGTACACGGTCAAAAGAGTATCCTTCACCCGCCAGGAAGGAAACCGAGGTCCCCTCTAGTGTTCCTCCATCCAGTTCGGGTCCGCTCCATATTGAGTGACCTAGTACTGAGACGGTCATTCGACCTCCTCCTAAAGGTGTACTCTAGAAGTCTTCTTACAACCCTAATGCTCATGCTGCTCTACATTATAGCATCGTTGAGGACTTAGCCCAAGCTCCTTCGGTTATGTCCGCATTAGAAGTCCTCCAGAGTTGTCCCTCCCAGAGGAAGTCATTACTATCAGCCATCGGTGGCATTGACCTGGCTGACTCGGAATTGATCACTTTTGATCTGAAAAATCATGTACCAAGACTGCCTCACCAAATAGCCTTTCTTATTCAAGTCATCATCAATTCTAAGACTATTCATCGTACTGTTATTGATGAAGGTGCTTTTGCTTGCATCATGTCTGTTGCTTATTGGAAGGCTATCCGTTCTCCAACCCTAAGCCAGTCTCTCAATACCTTGGAAGCCTTCGATGGGAGAGATTCTCGTCCTTACGGTATACTCCCATGTCTGCCTATTACTCTAGAAGGGAAGACGGTCGAAGTTGTTGATGCCAATTTGACTTACAACCTCCTATTAGGACGAAGTTGGACCTATGCCATGCGAGCCGTGGCCTTGTCTCTATTTCATGTTCTTCGTTTCCCTCATCAAGGGAAGATTGTCACAGTAGACCAGCTGTCCTTCTTCGCCTCCTCTTCTTCCGATGGCAACGTGCCTTTCATGGAGCATACCTCTGTTCCATATGGGAGTATGGGTGCTGGACTTTTTAAAGATCCTGCCCTTATGGGTGTTTTTTCACTCCCACCTCCAAACATTGCTCCCATCAATATGATTTCGGTTCATTCTGATCCGTGGGTTCTTCCTCTCGCTGATCAAATAGAATCTTGGGGTGATGTTGTGCCATTGAGTCCTGCTGAGCTCAACTACGTCGAAATTGTTTTTGCATCGGCTTCATTTTCTGACCCTACTGCTTCATGTAGGCTTTCGACCCGTATGTCCAATCCCCTTGGCTTGGAGATGGAGCTTCTTCGAACCCTTTATAGGAAACCTTTCCTTTTGATGAAGTGATTATTGAGACTATGTCTTCTAAGGAACCCCCCTGGTCTTATCATCATCATCGTTCCTCGTTTCTCCCCACCCATGGGGCTACACTTGCTTGTCTTGAGTGGTTTGCTTCCAATGTCACTTCTCAACCCCTTCAGACGCCTATACAAATTCATCAAGTTTTCTCTAAAGGCAACATGGGGGACATCACACAAACTCAACATATCGACATCTCTGTTAATCCAAGGGTTGTCGAGCATATTCACGTCAGAGTCTCTTGCACTCCTGAGGAAATTCAGCTTTATACTGACCTTTTCCGAGAATTTCGTGATGTTTTTGCTTGGTCAGATGAAGAGATGCCTAACATTGATCCTAGCATCGTGGTGCATGAAATACCTACGTATCTGGGTGCTAAACCTATTTGACAATGTCTACACCCCGTGCACCCTCAAAAGGTTGTAGCTATCAAAGAAGAAGTTGAAAATCTTCTTAAAGATGGTTTTATTTACCCTATCCCGCTTACAGATTGGGTTTCTAATATTGTCCCTGTGACTAAGAAATAGGGCACTATTAGGGTATGTGTTGATTATCATGACATTAATCATGTTTGTCCTAAAGATAATTTCCCTACACATTTCATTGACCAACTCATTGATGGGTGTGCGGGGAGCGAGATTTATTCATTTATGGACGACTTCTCTGGTTACAACTAGATCAATATATCGCCCGCAGATCAACATAAGACAACCTTCATCTGTCTGTGGGGTACTTTCGCTTATAAGAAATTCCCTTTCGGTCTAAAAAATGCCAGTGCTATCTTCCAGCATGCAATGTCCTATGTGTTCCACGATATCTGGCACATTGTACAGCCTTACCTGGATGACCTTCCGGCTCATTCAGCGAAGTGCTCCAACCATCCAAAACACCTTCGTGAAACCTTTCTTCGTTGTCGACACTATTGTATTCACCTTAATCCGCATATATGTGTCTTCTGCGTTGAATCTAGTAGAATTCTTGGGTTTGTCATCTCCAAAGAGGGCATCCACTTGGATCCCCTTAAGGTTGAAGCCATCTTGAATTTTCCTCCCCCTGCTTCTTTGCAACAACTACAGAGTTTGTAGGGTAAAGCAAATTTTTTACGACATTTCGTTCCAAACTATGCTAAAGTAGCTAAAAGCTATACGTGGCTATCAAAATGGGATACCCCTTTTGTCTGGGATACCGTTGCACAAGAGTCATTCGAGCAGCTCAAGGCACTCCTTGTTTCTACTCCGTTGGTACGTCCATCGAATTATCATCGTGACTATACTCTTTATTTAGCTGCCACCGATACCACTATCGGCATTGTTTTTGTCCAAGACAATGATGATGGTACTAAGCACGTTGTCTACTATCTCAGTTGCAATCCACTAGATATAGAAACTCGATATGCCTATGTCGAGAAGTTGGCTTTGGCTATCGTTCATGCTGTCCAACATTTCTGCCACTATATATTGTTGTGTACCACGACGGTGATTTCTGATTACAACCTGATGACGTACATCTTGTCATGTTAGTTACTGGGGGGCAAATACTCAAAATGGATTGTCATCCTTCAAGAGTTTGACTTGGAGTTCACGACAGCCAAATCTAAGAAATCCCTCATTTTTGTTGAGTTGCTCTGCTCCCTACTATCTACCATTACGCCCTCTCAATCCGAGGACCACATTCTGGACGAGTCTCTATTTTGAGTAGCACCCTCAATCTGTGGTACAGAGATATTATTGTTTATCTTCAGACATCTTCCTTTCGTTCTGATTTATCTAAGGATGCTCGATGACGTATTCGCCACCATTCTCAACCCTATCGCATTATTAGGGACACCCTGTACCGAGTTGGCGCTGACTCTGTTCTCTTTCGTTGTTTGACATTTGAGGAGGTCGAATGAGTCTTGAATGACTGCCACTCTGGCACTTGTGGCGGTCATATGTCCGAATATGCTACTGCTCAAAAGATGCTCCATGCTGGTTATTTCTAGCCATCTATTTTTAAGGATTGCATTCTTGTTGTCCGCTCTTGTCATGCATGCCAGATCTACCAGTGAAAGATGCATGCACCCCCTGCTCCTTTGCACCCTGTCATTACCGTCGGTTGTTTTGCCAAATGGGGCATTGATTATATGACCTGTAAACCTCGCTCGGCCAGGGGGCATGGGTATATCATTGTTGTTGTTGATTATTTCACAAATTGGGCTGAGGCGATGCGTACACTATCTAATGACGGTAAGATAGTGGCGCAATTTTTATTTAATCATGTCATTTCACGTTTCGGAGTCCCTCAAGCTATCGTCACTAATCATGGTTCTCATTTATGTAATCATATGATGACCAAGTTAACAACCCAGCTGGGTTTGCGGCGTGATAGTTCAACGACGTATTATCCTCAGGCCAATGGTTAGGTAGAAGTTGTCAACAAAGTGTTGGTCACGATGCTTCAACGCACCATTGGCATGCACAAGTCCAACTAGCATCTGATGTTGTTTTCCGCCTTATGGGCCTATCGAACTTCTACAAAAGATGCCACCGGGTTCACCCCATTCCAATTAGTTTACGGAATGGAGGCCACTCTTCCAATTGAGCGTGAAATCCCTTCGCTTAAATTAGCTATTGAATTGCTCCCGAACACTACTCCAGTAGAAGAACATCTTCTTTACCTAGAACGATTAAATGAGACCCGTCGACTAGCCTCTCTAATTATTGAAGCACATAATAAGAGAGTGAAAACTCACTTCAAAAAAATTGTTCATCCCCGTTCTTTTGTTGAAGGAGATCTAGTCTTGCTCTACGATCAAGCGAATGATAAGCTAGGGGTAAGAAAATTCAAGCCCATGTGGCATGGGCCCTATAATGTGAAACGTGTTTTGCAAAAAGGGGCTCATGAGCTGATCAACTATGAAGGGAATCCTCTAGATAAGCCCCGAAATGGGCTTTATCTGAAAAAATATTATGCATGAATCTTGTGCATCTAATTTGTACATACGTGTGTTTTCAGCATGTGTGTTTTCAGTGTGTGTTTGCTTGTATGGCTCGGTGTGTAGGCGTAATCGCCACTTATTGTGTCTTTTTACTTCTTTTGTAGATGTCTGCTACACCTTATGTTGGTTTTGCTGATGGTGCCTGTCGTAGTACCCGGAATCTTTTCTATGCGGCATGGGTGATCTACGATCCTCATGGTGAGTTAGTAGATCTTCAGGGTGTTTGTCTGGGTTGCACCACAAACAATGTCGTTGAATACAGCGTTGTTATTGAATTGCTGACTGAGGCAATTAACCTCGATATTCGTGCATTGGTTGTGAATCTGGATTCTCAACTTGTGGTCCACCAACTCAATGGGCGTTATTCCGTCAGAGATCATTGAATTTTAAGGTTGTATTTACGTGTTAGATTACTGGAAAGAAGTTTTGATTTTATTACATATCAACATATTCCAAGAAGATTAAACACGTTAACTAATGCATTAGCAAATCATGTATTAGACAGACATTTACGCAACATGTAAATTAAACATTGTACAGAAGCATTTAGACACAATAATGAACTATAAGATAGTATGCAATATATATATATATATATATATATATATATATATATATATATATATATATATATATATATATATATATATATATATGTATATATGTATATATGTATATATGTATATATGTATATATGTATATATGTATATATATATCTAAATATGTATATATGTATATATGTATATATGTATGCCGCGTGGCGCACCGAGGCGCTAAAAAATAAGTGTATATGTCAAAAAATAGACTCTGTGTACATTCGAGACACATGTCTCTCAAAAAATCAGTAGCAAATAAAACCTAGGCATCTACTGCGGTGGGTTATGCTCCCTATAGCAAACCACTGCTCGTGTGACTCGTCTCAAGAGTCTATGCACCCTAGGTATCACCCTACTGTATATATCTAATACTCCATGGGGACCTCTTCGATCCCCCTGTAATCTGGGATCCCCTCTGTCAGGCCCTCAAGATTACGGGCTACTATCTCCACTGAACTACCAGCTGGAGGAACCAAGGCCAGCTCCTTGATGCCTTGTTATATATAATATATATATATATATATATATATATTATAATATATATATATATATATATATATATATATATATATATATAATATAATATATATATATATATATATATATATATATATATTTATATATATATATATGCCGCGTGGCGCACCAAGGCACTAAAAATTAAGTGTATATGTCAAAAAATAGACTCTGTGTACATCCGAGACACATGTCTCTCAAAAAATCAGTAGCAAATAAAACCTAGGCATCTACTGCGGTGGGTTATGCTCCCTATAGCAAACCACTGTTCGTGCGACTCGTCTCAAGAGTCTGTGCACCCTAGGTATCACCCCTAATGTATATATCTAATACTCCATGGGGACCTCTTCGATCCCCCTGTAATCTGGGATCCCCTCTGTCAGGCCCTCAAGATTACGGGCTACTGTCTCCATTGGACTACCAGCTGTAGGAACCAAGGCCAGCTCCTTGACGCCTTGTGGTTCCCTCCGTGCCTCCCGAGCCAGTCCCACAGGCCTCTCCGGTCCCACATCTACAGTAACATAAGATACATCACTAAGACATATGCATGAAAAAATTCAAAAAACATCATAAAAGACAAAATCCAAAAATAGTGTGATCGAGTGTTTACCTCCATCGTCCCATTGCTTGCCAATGGGCAGCATCATGTTGGGATCCCCGCAAAAATCCATACCTACGTATGGCCAATCCTTGACAAATATTGTCTGGCGATTCAGCCACTCTCGGAATAGTGTCCCCCACGACATTGGTCGACCACCACCCCCTCGCGGCATGACATGTGCCCAGTGAGTGATCTCGGTCTCCCGTGGTCTTGGATCATCTAAATCCATATCATGTAACTGAAGTGACAAGACTCTCTCCAGCATGAGTGGGATCAGAATAGATCCGTAACCAAACTGCTCCGCTTCCCCGCGAAGACATTTGGTGAGTTGCCTCTTCATGTTGATGGTCACTGCCTCAGCCCAGTTATACATGGTCGGGTTAAGGCACTCAAGATCCAACTGAAGGTGGGTCTTTGTTGCCTCATGCTGGGCCTAGGAGCCTGCTACTCTCGTCACCATAAATAGAACTGAATGAAGAATCAGGTCCTCTACTGATGGAATTGCCAATTTCCCGGTAGTGCTTGATTTTTGTGCCCTTGGGCACACCCGAGCTATCAGCATGTCTAGTGATTCCCCACCGACTCGTTGGCCCTCTAAAATTGGCATCTCACCACGATGGGACAATCGAGTCAAGAAATAGATGTCAGTAGCATCAAACTAAATGCATTTTCCCCAGATGACAAACTTTCCATCCGTTGGGTTCCAAGCACGAATCAACAACTCTAACAAGTCAGGTTGGTCCCGAAGGTGCAGAGTGAGGAAGAATTTTAGTAATCCGCATTCGAGCAAATCCCTTCAGCACCCATCATCATTTTTTTCGTCGTGGTCATCGTGAGTTCTTTCTTTCCATACAAACACCATGTTGCGCTGCATCGAAGGAGAAATGAATTAGAACTTTTTTCATAAGTTTAAATCCATAAATTATAAAAAAATTCAACTTTACGGTGTCGTCGCGACTGTTTTTCAAACAGTGGCGACGATTCGGAGACAATAGTTCATTTTTCTTGAGATCGTCGTGAGATTACATCTGTCTCTGGCGACGATCGCAGAAATGGTACATATTATCACGTTCGGTCGTCACTAACTCGAGTGACTTTCTCGTGACGACCGAGAGGCGGACCCGGATTTAAAAATCCACCTAAAACCACCTATTTGACACCAAATTGCATAAAAAAAACCACTAAAATGCAGCACAAGGAAGAATATACTTACTTGGAGAAGGTCTCAAGTGAAACCGTGGACTTGTGATGCCAGTATCGACTTCGGAAGTTTGCTCAGGTTGGTGCTCCAAAATGCCAGGTAAAAATGCAAAGTGTAAATGGTAAAAATAGAATAACCACACCCCTTTTTATAGTGTTTTTTTTTTGGAAAAATTAAAAAATTACACTTTAGGGTGTGGGTTTTTTCATTTATATTGAGTTTTTAATTAGAGTTTTGGGGTTTGTGATATTATTTCCACATATATAATCTATTTATGTCGAATAGATCTTATGGTGTGATGTTTTGTGCAGAAATAACGATGGATGGCTCATACTACAAAGTCCATATACACTTGATCTATTTTGTTTGCAAAGTCCTCTTTAAGCTCTTTTCCGACTTAAAAGACGAAAATATTGCCGAGTTATTCCTTTTTGACTCATTAAACGAAATAAGAAGCGGTCTACTTTGGGCTCTTTTCCGATCGTATAAACACGAAAAGATTACCAGACTTTTGTCGTTTCAAGTTCAATATTGGTTACGAAACGACGTGTCTTCGATCGCTTTTCTACTTTTTCGGATCGAGGCCACTAATTACGAAAAGTACTCCTTGATCGTAATGGTCAAGCGGTTCTCTCGAGTATTATTTTATACTTTTTTGGGCTCAAGGGACACAAATCTATGAAAAAGGACCCCCTGAAGTTTTATTTTTCGTGTCTTTTTCAAACTCACTAAATATGAAAAAAACTTCAAGTTTTACCTATGTCAGACTCGTTAAACCCTGACGACATTGGACTCGTGACCATGACGAGACTCGAGTTTCTCCTCCCTAGGGCTCGTTAAACTATTACTAGGTTAGATTCGGCTGAAGGTCGAACTTATATTACAATCATATGCTATCCCCTTCAAACTTGTTTTCAAAAATAACAGGGGTACTCGCCAGCAATGGTGGGGGGAAATTTTGGAAATCACCATTGATTATCTATGGCAGCTAGTCACTCTTGAACATTGACACGTTTGCTTCTTTTCGGGTTGGGATATCCATGCATCGTCATTTGGCCTTCCACGGGTTTGGGTTGTCATTTTACCTCATTCCATCTGATCCATGTTGCTTCCATCAAGCCTCCGATCCCTTGGTATCAAAATGCTACCACATTTCGGAGTCGTGTTGCCGTTATGTTCAAGAGTATAATCTTTCTAGAGTTTACACCCTTACCTCCTCCCTTGATCTTCTATTTCACCATCTACTACTTGTTCCTTATCTCATGTTGTTGATGGGGGAAACATCATAGCCCTCCCGCGACGGATCGTCTCCTGTCAACACCAACTCATTATCCAGGAGATTGATCTAGAGATCCCTTTCATTACCTTGGAGCTTGCATGCCTTAATGGCAAGTTCTTTGTGCCTGACGACAGACTTTCCTCATTGGTCTTCGAATGGGTGATTCCACGAGTGTTCGACTTCAGCTCATTTTTCACACTTAGTGGATTGTACTGGGCAGTACCTTGAGAACCATTGGCATTATTGGTGGTTTCTCTCGCGCTTGTTAACGGTTTACATCATTGGCTGTGTTGAAGCCCCGAAAATCAGGTCTACAACAAGGGGGATACCCACCCGGTCCGGACCTTGGTTAGTAGCGCCTTTTCCGTTTGGTATAGTGGGTCCGACTGGGGATATGGGACCAGTTTCCCAATTTATGTGTGTGTGTGTGTTGAGAATTGCTATGTCCTTTCTAAAAATTCCTAAGTGAAATGCTTTTATTCTAACTCTAATCTAATGATATGCAATTGTATTCTAATAAACAAAAGTATCTAATTCTACACTAACCCAGGATGTAATCTTTCCGTTATGCGATCTAAAATGATTTCAAATAACAATTGGTAATAAAGATCATTCAACTGTTATGAGAAAAGAATTCAATAGAGATAAACCACTTCGTATAAAAAGTTAGATGAAACGGTTGTGAAAAACATATCACATAATAAGCTACTCATACATTAAGCATAAATAAATAGCTATCACCGTACAGAAGTGCCAAATGATAACTCAGGCATTCACACATCAATATATAAACAACTAAACATGAATATCACTTTAACACAAAGGTAGAAATAGTTAAAAGATAGAAGTACCATTCATAGCTAGTTCTACTCATGAGCTTCAAGCGATAATGATTTATCTCTTCTTAATCCAACATCCACTAAGAGTACAGAAGTGCAACATCAATAGCAGATATTAAATGAAGATATCAATAAATAATGTTCCATTCATTCATCAAAACCTCCTCGGAGGGTGCAAAAGTGCATGTTATGAGGACAGGTTTTTGAAAAATTTCAGGACGCTTCTCTAAATGCATGAGAAGGGTTTAAATATTACTAACTAAATCTAAAAATAAATTATTACAAAAATGTAGGATACGGTTTAAATGGCCGTCCTTCTTTCAGGCAAAAATAAAGAAAAAATAATACTAACATTGAATCTAAAACTAAAACTAACAATTAACTATTTCTGTATTTGTTCCTTGAAATCGCAAGCGTTCAGCATTTGCTTGAGAAGAGTCGCTAGCCGACTTCAGACTTTAACTGTCCTGCGAAAACGGAATCAGCAAGAGTTGGCACCATATTCTCGGCTGAATTGATGATGCATTTGAGAGTCATGCATTTGTTGTGTGGTTTTACCAAATATGCCCAGTAAGAATCCCAATTCAACTTAGTTAATCTTTTGATTGGTTCTACCTTTTCTTGAGCTTTCTGTCTCTAGCCTGTTTGCAATTGTTGAGCATATATACATACCATTTTGAAGATATTTCTAACAATTACCATTGTTTCTAGGATTCAAGTTTTACTTTTTTACCTCTAGTGTTATTTCCTACAGATTTATGGGCTTACATGTGACTGAGCAATTAGAGGCTTTCCTTTTCAAGAAGTTTTGCCCAACGATGCGCGTTTAGGCACTAATCGCGCATCGGAAACTGCCTCCATTTCTTGATCTGGGCTTCCCTGGTGTGATTTTTTGCCTCCCATGTGCTTTTTGTTAACGGATATAAAGCTTAAATTTTGTGAAAACAATGATTCTGTAAGTTCTTGACCTTGAGTCTTAAATTGTCTGTTTTTTATGTCAGCGCTGTCCAGTACCCATTTAACCATGTCCATGTAGGGGAGAATCTTGGGCCTCGCTACTACCTGGTGCAAGAAAGAGCAAGCTAGCTCTGTAATAGATGCCTCAGAAGACCCATGTGAGCCTGGAGTAGCTGTAACCTCCATTATTTTGGGATTTCTTCCTCTAGTAGACTATACATGCCTTCCCAAGTAGTAATACCAGCGTCTCTGTTACGGGCGGTGTCTGTATACAAGGGCGTCATTTCTTTGTCTTCAGAACTCAGAGCTTTTCCTTTCTTTCCCATAATATCCTGAATACTGCTTTGTATAGTTCTCTGTTCTTCATTCCTGCAATTTACAAGTGATGTGAGAATAATGATAAGGAAAAGGTGACAGGAAATCTTTAAATGCCGAAGACATATAAAATATACCACCTTACGTGAAATGGCTCTTCGATAAGCACAAAACCATATTTCATTAATAGTTGGCAACTAATTCATTAATTAGCATTAAAGCGCATAACTAGGTCTCGGTTTATGGAAAAATCTTTCTCGAACAACGAGCCTGAAAGATCCGCGATTAAGCGATTTTGCGATTTGCTTCGCAATATCGTAGATCGTTGTGTCGCAATATCGCCATATCGCTCTATCGCAGTATTGCTATGTCGCAATATTGCAATATCGTAGTATCGTAATATCGCTATGTTACAATATCGCAGTATCGTTGAAGCGCAGCGTATGACAATTATCCGTTAATGTGTTTTCTGCAAAATGCAATTTTGCAATATGCGCCATCGCATATTGACGGTTTGAGGTTTTTCAACATAAGTGATATTTGAGGCATGTGATGCGATATATGTTTTTTAATATGTAATCTCGCATCGCGATCTCACAATCTTAGAATTCGGCTTATAAGGAGGTATCCATTATCCTTTTTGCGATGCGATATTTCTTAAGGAGTGATTTTATCTTACCTTATCATAAAACTTAAGCTTTTTTAGATTTTTCAAGGGTATTATCGTAAGTTTATGATGGTAAGTTTTATTAAAAAGGAAATACAAGAACTAATTGATTTTTTAAATTTTTTGGCTAAGGGCCCCCACTTATTTAGTATTAATAATAACACTAAATAAGAAGGGGGGTTGTTGCTGGCCACAACAGGCCAGTAATCAAGAGACTTTCTATCATGTTCGACTTCAGTACATCTATTCACATGATAGAATTTGTACTATGATCAGTTGGGTTTCAAGACCCCGGGCTAAGATTACATATGTTTAGGTTGCATGGATTGGTTCGTGATTACATATATGACTCTTTGACGGATGGTTGCGACCATACTTGAGTCTTCATGGTTGGCTGGACCATACCTTTGTCATTATTATGGTCTTATCAGCTGGGTGGCTGCATCCATACCATAGACCAAGTTTTATATGTCCTACGGATGGTTGCGCCCACGCCTGGACTATATGTATTTCACTATCACATATATCAGTTGTACTTGCACTTGTAGGATCTTCAAGGTGGTTCCAGTTCAGATAGTTTCATAAAGCATTTCACCCCTCCCACTCTCTCGGGCTTCACGCTTTAGGGGGCATCTATTACATAGTAATTTGTCACTGTCCTCATTTCAATCCTTCTACTATGTCATGCGTCAAATCAACATGTTCATATATTCCCACTGGTGCAAGAAGATTAAGCAAATGCTCTCTGTTGCTACGATTGACCCTTATTCCTTAAGTTTCTGCCTCGTTGCGAGTTGTGTCTTGCGACGACGAGTCTGCGTGCATTGCCTCCTTGCGATGCTATCGCGAGTAATGAGTTTATGTCCCGTGATGATCTAGATTGGGCGAATTCGTTTCAACAGTTGGCCTTCTGGATGTCTCCAGACCTGGTTGTTGGCATAGTTTGGGTTGCCCTTCCTCCTCTGGCATGACAGTTCCGTCATTTGTGCTACCTACCTTGAGGATGAGATCTCTCTTCCACATTTCATGGAGACTCCTTCTCCTATTAAAGCACTCACCTTTGATATGATCAACTAGTCAGTAATTCCTTTGGTTGAGCAGTGCTGCTAGTGCTTTTGAGTTTGATAGATAGCTGGTGTGGGTGTGAAAAGTATGAGTTTGTTGATAGTTTGTGGAAGGTTGTGGAGTGCCCTTAACTTTGTGTTAAAGCTTATGAGTGAGAGAGAGACATTGTATGTTGGGAGATTCATCCTTGAAGAGTGAATGCTTGAGAAACATACTGGCTGGATCCCCTGAGAAGGCTTGTGACGTCAAGACTTGGTTGTAAGCTTGCTCTTAATTCATTATTAATACAATCAATGATGTTTTCCTATGTCTTGTATGTAATTTACTTTATAGCTCATAACTTCTTGACTTTGTGAGTAAATAGATCATTGTTGTTTTTCGGTTATGTGCTTTGTTGTATTTTCTTTGCATTGTCTCAGGTTAATCACTCATTGAGGAGAAGGAAGAGGAAGTTGGAACAACGCAACGGAACTTCATCGACCGCCGGTTGAGGTAGGCCTCCAACAATGACTATTTAAGGAAATCAATTGTTGATCCGTATTTGTTGTGACTAGACCCACTCTAGGGTTAAAAGGGTTGCCTCTGTCCACGGAGGGAACACTTTCCTGCATCACAATTCTCTCTCAACAAGAAAGGAATTCAACTCTATCCTGATCTGGTACCTTTGGAATGTTTTTCATGCAAATCTTCTCTCTAGTGTTGTTGCTATTGCAACTTCTAAAACAAAGAAAATAATATCGAAACTGAATCATTATGATGCATCTATCTATGACTACTGCTAGCTATTGCATTGTCTACTGAAAACTTTGCACTTCTATTGACTCTGCACTGTTCCATCTACACTAATGCCAACTCCACTCTGCACTCCCCAGTATATGATTGCTACTAGTATCTGCTTCTGTCACTCTAACATCTGACTACATCAATCGCCACAGACCCATCCTGCTACTATGTTTTGTGGGCTCCAGTAGCAAGGTAATGATCCATGAGACAAAACATATTAATGGACCCTGCCCAAATTTATGCACTCTTGGGACTCTTACTTCACATCGTCCCACCTCTCACCTGGAGGTATGGCTACATGTGCTCCCTTTGCCCACTTGACTCGAAATTTCCCCCTATTGGAGGTCTCCGCTTGAGTGGATGTCTCCACTCTACCTCCTCTCTGATTCTCCAATTTTAGTTGCTCCATAACTTGCTGAGGCTGCTTCTGAGGCTACTCCTGGGGCTACATCTGAGGCTGCATGTTGAGAGGTAATTCACGCTCCCTCTCAACCACCAAGTCTCTAACCTTTTCCGTTCTCCTCAAGGTTGTGCATGCATCTTGTACCTCAAGTGCATACATGTTCTTGACTTGCACACCGATCTGTTTCACTTGTCCCATGGCGATGTGTCTAGGGAAAACCTTTCCTTTGCTAAAAGTCACATCATAACCATGGTCTTCTAATACCGTAATGGAAACAAGATTCTTCTTTAGTCCTGGAACATATATCACATTTATGATTCTAAGAGAGGAGACAAACTCCTTCTGAAGGTAATTGTACCAATGTTGGTTGCTCTATACCTCCCATCATCTCCAAACTCTATGTTCTTCTTGAGGTATTTCTCCTCAAAGTCACTGAAGAAATCTTTATTCCCCTTCATATGGAATAGGGCACCACTGTTGAGATACCACATGCTTCCCATTACATTGTTGTTCATGCATGCAATGAGAGTGAAATCATGTTCGAATTTTGAAGCTAGAGATTCACCTGTTGTTGCTATTACATGCTTCTTCTTTCTTGCTTTCTTCTGCAGGCAATTCGTGGTATAGTGCCCGTACTCGTGAGAGTGAAAACACTTGATGTTTGACAAGTCCTTATTCTTGCTGCCCTCCTCACCTTTGGAGTTCTTTCCCTTGGATTTATTTTCTTTGCTAACTAATGCAAAGTCCTCTTCCACTTCTTTGGAAGAGGTCCCATCTCTGGTGTTCCACCGAAACTCTTCTTGTACCAAGTCGGACCATAACTACTCCCACTCTGGTAGCTTCTCCCTCCCACTAACTAAGTCCTGGTAACTATGCCATCTCTTGGGAAGTCCTAGAAGTGCTATGCTCACCAAATCTTCTTCTACAATAGTAATCCCAACACTTCCAAGCTCATCACAACATTGGGTGAACTTGGTTAAGTACTTCGAAATAGAGTCGCCTTTATCCATCTTGATCTTTCTGAGTTTGTTCTTCAGTGCCAACTTCCTGTGCTCATTATTATTTTGAAATAGGTCCATTAATGCCTTCCACATTGCTACTGGAGTTTCCTTACCATGGAGATTTGAGACAGTGTGATCTCAAACTCCTTATAGGACAATCCTTCTCGCTTTTGCCACACACTTTCTCCATTCATCCAGATCGTTAGCATCAGATGTTGAAGGCTTCAAAATATCATGATCTATGAATTCCTTGAGCCCGTTCTCTTCTAACACTACCTCCATCTTGTCCTTCCAAGCTATCTAATTCGAGCTACCCTTAAGGTCATACTCAAGTCTCAAACTGTAGAATGACATATTGCCAACTCTAAAGTATGAACTTGCAAATTTGATTTCACCTGCACAACAAACTCAAATTCTCCTCTTTTATACTGTCTTTAGCTCTGATACCATGTAGGTTTTTACTGTAGATTCAACAAGTTATGTGATGTAGGTTTTAACCCCGTACAAAATTTACCTGCATATGAATTCTAAAACACATAAAATAAACAATGTGAGAGACTAACACATAAAACACATATACACAGAGATTTTCCCCTGGATGCCAAAACCAGGACTACCAACTTGATTTTTCATTATGTTCCTTTCAATGTTACAATACATATTTATACATGCCAAAGCATCTAATACCATGGACCGAAAAACCATCGTGTCCAAAACCATGGATCGAAAACCATCGTGTCCAAAACCATGGATTGAAAACCATAGGTAGGTCCACCCAACCTAATATAGGGTCCAAAAAAAAATTTCCCGAGGCAGCGACCCCATAGAGGGGGGCTACCCACCCCCCTCAAACCCCCCTGTGACCCCCCCACTACACAATCGGTGCAACGAAAGGGGCCCCCTCTAACCCCCTGATTCACTACGTAAGTTAGTCGTGGAAAGAATATAACACAACCCAACATTCTCCCACTTATTGTTTTCTTTCCACAGGGGGCCACAGGAGAGCTTAGTCATTGTTCCACCCCCTGAAATGCCCATTGTTTCTCTACACCAGGAGAAATTCTCAGAGCTCACAGATTTTGTCAATGCATCTACAATATTCTTCAAAGTGTCCAACTTTACTAGCAACACCTTTTTGTCTTCTATCATATCCCTTACAAAGTGATACTGAACATCAATGTGCTTTGTCTTTGAATGATAAGCAAGGTTCTTTGCTAAGAAAATTGCACTTTGGCTGTCACAGTCTATCCTTATAGCTCCCTGTACTAACCCCATACTTGAACACAATCTCTGCAACCAAACTGCTTCCTTGCTTGCATGAGTGGCTGCCATGCATTCTCCCTCTGTAGTTGATAGTGCCACTACAGTTTGTTTCTTCCTCATCCAACTGACTGCACCTCCAAATAAGTTAAACACATACCCACTTGTATATCTTTTCTGATCCAGATCTCCAACGTAGTCTGCATCAACAAAGCCACGAATATCCAACACTCTGTCCAATCCTGGTCTTCCTTGGTAGCACAAACCATAATCACTAGTGCCACGTAAATACTTGAAAACCCGCTTCACTATTGTCCAGTGCTCCTTCCCTGGTTTTGAGATAAACCTGCTCAATACTCCCACTGCATGTGCAATGTCTGGTCTAGTACAAACCATTGCATACATCAAGCTACAAACTGCACTTGCATATGGAACACGGGACATGTCCTCTTCCTCTTCTTGTGTCTTGGGACACTGTTCAGCAGATAACCTCACACCTATAGGAATAGGAACCTTCAACAGTTTACTATCCTGCATATTAAACCTCTGTAGTATTGTCTCAACATACTTCCTCTGATTTAACCAGAGCTTCCTCTTTGCCCAATCTCTTTTAATTTCCATGCCCAAAATATAGTTTGCAGCACCGAGATCTTTCATGTCGAATTTGGAGGACAATTGGGTCTTCAAATCCTGGATAATTTCTTTGCCATTTCCAACC